>JBAMHZ010425201.1:0-11263 GCA_037177395.1 Alpinia galanga | reverse complement strand
ATGTATCGGACATCATCTTCGACTCCGGCCAGCAACTCGGCTTCTTCCGCTAGCATCTTCTCTAGCTTTCCTATGATGGGTTGAAAGGAGAAGTCCACAACCTTCATGGCCATCGTCGTCGCTATGCTGCCAATCTCTGTTTGATGAAGCGGATGGAGTTGGAAGAGGAAAACAATATTTCTGCGAAGATAGACAGAGACTTTGAAAGTATGGCTGAGCCACTCACTTCGAAAGATCAAAAGTTGGAATCCAATAAATCAACTGTACTGTTAATGAATAAGTCAAAAGTTAGACTTAGTCCCTTTGTAATATTATTATATGTATATATAAATTAATTTTATTTTATCTATTTTTTTCTCTTTTTCT
Organism: Alpinia galanga; assembly: GCA_037177395.1. Taxonomy (NCBI): domain Eukaryota; kingdom Viridiplantae; phylum Streptophyta; class Magnoliopsida; order Zingiberales; family Zingiberaceae; genus Alpinia; species Alpinia galanga. The sequence goes on along the minus strand of JBAMHZ010425201.1, from coordinate 10,897 downwards.
ATACTAATTTACCATGGCCACGAGTTAAGTTTTCTCTGTAAAATAGTCGTACGTGATCAATGAGTTGGCATTGGCATAGCTGTTGGCCATGACAATTGACGGAGAGCTGATGGTGCTACCAGAGCTTGTAAAAGCTTCAGCTCCGAAGCGATGCGAGCTTTCAATTAAATTAGGCAGAGATAGAAGTTCAAGCGCTAGATATTGATTTATTATTGGTAAAAAAAAATATACGTAGACAGTCTAGATTTAAATATAAGATCCGAAGATCTTAAGTTTTTTTTTTTTTCAAGAACACGAAAAATGACGACGGAACATGTGTTGACCGTCGTTGTTTACTTCGAAAAAAAACCGTACTCAGTGGTTAAAATATTTGAATTTGATTTTAATTTTTCTGACTAAACTAATGAATCGAACAACCTGCTTGTGGATGCACATTAAGTTTCCTATGGATTTATTTCTTTTAATTATCGTGGAATCGACAGTAAAGAACACTGAAAGCAAACATAATCAACTTCTTACCACAAGATGGACATCGAGTTGGCAATAATTGTTGTTACAAATCGACTTTTGTTTTGTTTTTGTTTAATTGGCACTTGACGTCGGACTTTTCATTTTGAAGATGATTGATTTAATATTATAGGTTTCTAACATAGTACTAAATTATTCCCAAGTAAGATTTTCATCTACCATTTAAACATGTTTAAAAAGTATTTACAATTTAGCAGTTAAGTTCGGTCATATAATTGCACTGTTCTTGTAAAGTAAGTTCGGCGTTGAAGACCTATTCTATTCAAAAAGGTACATATTTATTACTAAATTTACATTATAGTCCATCACATTTCGATCGCCTTATTTGAGACTCATAAACTTTTAGTGTCTAACAATACAAAATACTGTCAAAAAATATTGTCTCTCGAACACCCCTTAGATTGACTACCAAGAGATAACATGATCCCCAAAGATAATCTTTTATATTTTCCACCATGTCACTGTTTGTCCTCGAAAATAATAAGCGACTAACTCCACCTTCTCTGTATCTGAGCAGGACATGTATCCAAAAGTACACTCAATATTATCAAACCAAATACGAGTCTCCCACGGATAAGTGCCTCTATGGAATAATGTAAAATGATCCTTGGCTGAACTAGTAAGCAAAGGAATGCAAGTTTTATCCATGATACTAGAAGTTGTGTAAATGGCTGAGTCGACTACTGGTGCTTTTGAAGGATGAGGTGGTACTTCAGGATGACTACTCATTCCAACAATAAAATTGGTTTGAGCTGCTGGTATTGTCTCAGGAATAGAACTAGGTGCCTCATCGAAAACGTGATCACCTCTCTAAGCATCAAAGGCACGTCGACCTGCACGACCACAATTACGGGTACAACTACTGCCACAACCCCAACCATATGTAATTCCACCGCGTGACATTGCCTACAAAATAGAATATAATTTCATAATCCTTTATTCTCAAAAGATTTAAAACAACAAGTAAGGACTCTTAAATCCTACAGATCAGAGATACAACTCAACTTACGGGTAAATCCCTTTTGTTCAAAAACAAATTGCCTAATTAATAATGAAATAAAAATCTGAAATACAAAACCTATAAAAGAAATAAAAAATCGAGCTCTGATACTACTACAATTGTCATGCCCCAAGGGTGTCGATTCAGTACCCTATTCGATGACAATGCATAAATTAAAAGAAAAACCTAAAACTATATGATCCCAAAGAACTTAAAGAATTGAATAAGGTATCTATATTTTCATAAAAGTAAATTTTTCTATAAAGACTACAAAATGATATTGATGGAAGATCGATAAAATAAAAATAAAATACATCAAAATAGAAATCAAATCGGAGAACTAGTAGGTCGATATCTATAGGCGACTCAATGTATAACAAAATTATTGAAATATCAAAAGGGTATCTGAGCCTGCAAAACCACAGGTCAAGGAAAGCAAACGTTAGCACAAATTGCTAAGTGGATAATAAGAAGAGACATGCATGAATTTAATCTTGTTTAAGAGACCAAAGGAGTTTGTAAATTATAATGTTTTTCCTTTTTGTTTTAAGTCTTTTAACTTGTTTCAAATTTTTATACATACATATATATAGCATATTTATAATCATCATCAATGGTATGAATCTGATAAATCAATTAAAATCTAATAAATCAACTAAATAGTAAATCACTAGAACCAATATCATCGTGTATATAACATCATCTGACGTATGAGCTTAAAGTTCTATCACCAGCGAAATACAATAACAAATAACAACAGGGCACTGAAGCGCAAGCAAAATCCTAACCGCAAGACTCACGCTAATATAACTCGTGTGAACGGTCAAGTACTCTGGTGTAATATTTGGCTCAAAGTTTTCATTTTTTGTTTTTCTTATCCATTTCTTTAATATTAAGCTTTAATTATTTTATCACAATTGTTCAATTATAAGGTATATCTCAATGATCAACCTAAATCAAGTCATTTAAGTTATAAACTTTACATGTAAATGTTATATATATAGTCAAAAAATACAAGTGTCAACAGGTAAAATATCAACAGCCAAGAAGGTCAAAGAATTTAACAAAATAAATATCAATGAAAAAATAAATTAGAGTATCCATTTTAATTTTTAAAATAACACATCCTATGTTTACCCCATATGAAACTCATATATATATAGACAAGAAATAATATCAATTATTTACCCTCAAGTAGTTTGATTACTTATTACTCATTTCACTATTTTAAATACTATTTAATCTCTTAATTTTGAAAACAGTTATATAAAGATAAATAAACTATTTATCTCATTTATTCATACAAAATGGATATGTAAAGAGTCCAAAAATTGAATTTACTCACCTTTATATACAGCCACTGAGCTCTGCTCAAATTATGATCTATAAATAATATGCACACTCAAAATAATATTCAAAATGATAGAACATAAAATTATAATAAGTGACCAACGTTCAAACTCGACGGATATTGATACATTTCCAAGTTCTATATAAGACTTATCACTCTCGCTAGCCAATTGATATTACAACTTGTCTCCATTGTTAGAACAATGATACAAAACGAGAGTTGTACTTGCTATAATAATAAAGGAGGGCAAATTTACTGCCATGGTCCGTGGTGCTGTCCTTGTCCATATAATTACCGAAAGAAATAAGAAAATGGTTGCTATTAAGCTAGAAAAAATTAACTTAACATTGCTGGATGTGGAAGAAAGAACAAAACGTGGACCTAGACCACTAAACAAAACATCAAATACAGTTGGGATTTCTTGCTTTGGAGGAGAAGTAATTAAAAGAAACAAATAAAAAAGGAACACCAACAAAACAAAAGCAATCAACTAACTTCCCATTGATTTGGTTGATCATAAAAGATGAAAAGTGAAGAGAAAGAAAGGAAAGAGGAACTTTTTATGCCCTTCGTTGGTAGTCGTGACAAGCTCCTGTGAGCTGTGGTGGCACAAACAAAACTTCCACTCGGGCGAGCTCAATGACTACTGTAGCAACGCAAGGAGAGCAGCAAAAGGGAGAGAAAGTGGCTGCTGTGGTGACTGGAAGGAAGAGAAGGGCTGCCCTATTGCAAAGATTGCGCTCACGAGGGAAAAAGTGATCAGGAAAAAAGGAAGTAGAAAGAAGAAAAGATGAGGGAGGAGAATCGACACACGAGGCATGGGGATGGAGGCGATAAGGGCTGTGGCATGCATGGGAATGGCGGCTGAAGGACTGCATATGCGGAATAAAGGAGGGGAGAAAAGTGTGGTGTTTTTTTTTTTTAATACTTAACACGTAATCCTCCCAACTGCATCCGAAATTCATAACACAAACTCTTAACAAATCTTTTAAAGTCTAGATGGTACATTTCAAACCTTGATACATTCGAATACCCCAGAATATATTATATCATAAATCTCAATGATGAGTCCCTAAAAGCAACTCTTTCTTAATCGGATGCAACTCCAGAATACAGTCTTCTCTGAAAACAAAGAATTCTTTTTTCATAATAAGATAATTCTGTCTGTCGTCCTGATTTCACTCTACGTAGATATTAGTCACTAACTTATGCTTACTTAATCTCCTCAATTATAGTTGATTAAGCAACCACAGAAACGAATATCCCTCGTTAGTTTTGACCCTATTCTAATAATCCCAACTCTGAAATTTGTTGAACCAAATCAGCAACTGCCATCTAATGACCGGTCAGAATGCCACAAGACTTTCTTCTCAATGCATCTGCTATTATATTAACTTAGGAATCCCAAAAAAGGTACTAAATGATGTTTTTTAGGCCCGAGATATAGGGTTACAGTGGATTAACCCCACTGTAAGAAGCATAGGCTCTGAATGAGCTTCAAAATGCAATTGAGAATGCCTCAAAACTCATCCCAATCAAAAAGTTATGATCTTCAAAAGTTACCTACGTCATCAGTCGACTGATTCAATCAATCGAGTGGTCCAATCGACTAACATACCTTCACTACAAAAAGGATGTATTTGGCAACGAATTTTGCAACGAATTTTTAATCAAAATTCATTGCAAAATATTTTTGCAACGAAAATATTTTTGTTGCAAATAGATCACCGCAAAAATTTGCGATGAAAGATTACAATTCCTCGCAAATTTTGTGACGAAATATTTATTCGTCGCCAAATTTATTGCAAATTAGCGACAAAATTGGCAACAAACAATATATTCGTCGCAAACAATTGCGACGAAAAGTATATTTGTTGCAAATTTTGCGACGAAAAATATATTCGTTGCAAATATTTGCAACGAAATATGATTTTCGTCGCAAACTTATGCAACGAAATATTTTTTTGTCACAAATATTTGCGACGGAAACACATATTCGTCGCAAATATTTGCGACGAATATAGTTTTCGTCACAAATATTTGCGACGAATAAATTTTTTCATCGCCAATATTTGCAACGAATCTATGTTTGTAGCCAAACTTGCAATAAATTACCTCTTTCGTTGCAAATTCTTGACTACCAGTCGACTGGCACAAGTCACCAGTCGACTGGTAGTTAAAATAAATAATTCGACTGCTGACTTGTACCAGTCGACTGGCAGCTTACACCAGTCGACTGGTATTGAATAATTTGCAGCTTACACCAGACATTTGTATGTTTTATCCATCCACTTCATTGGATATAAACGGTTCACCATGACATGTTCAATTATAATAATTTGGAATGAAACCAAATCTACAAAGATGTTCTCGAACTTTATCACACGGTAAAAATTTACTGCTATGACATTTTTTGCAAGGGCACCTTAAATTATTCTCATCCATAAACTCAACATTACTACGGGAAAAATTTAAAAATTGTTCCACACCAATAATAAATTCATTCGTTAAACCTTGACGTTCAAGTAAATTCTTTTTATACATCCAACTACTTTCTTTCTCCATTTTTTATTGTTTTTAAATTTAGAGCAATGATAATAATAATTCTATTCTCATTATTTTACATCGATAAACAATTGAATAATTAATTTCTATACACACTAAATTTTTCTAATTAATACATGCATATTTATTTTTGATAGATAATCAGTTATACACTATAACATATCAAATTAATAATGAATTTTTACAATAAAAAAAAATTAAAACAGACATTTTATATATTATACAATGATAAGTGTAAAAATTTTGAATAGATAGTACCGTCACTGATCAGTATAATCCTTTACGAATGTGTCGATCACCTGAACAAAGATGAATAACTGTTTGAAAAATTAATTAAATCTATAATAGATAAAACATTGATATTTTATACACTTAATTTATATAAACGATGATTACAGGGGGACAACACAATCATAAATATCTCCTATTTAAAGGATAATGTTCGTGGACTAGGACGACCCTGCACAAAGTGGAGGGGATCACAGTATAGGTGCTTCGGCAGTTGGCGATGCCAACGTGACAGAGGGAGACACAGATATGACTTTCCCACAACAGAAGGAGATCCCTCACACCCCTCCTCCCCTCCCTTCCCACTCACTCACTCCACCCCACCCAAACCTCCTCCCCCCCCCTACATCGACCCCTGCAGCAGGGGCGGTGTCGTCCCCTACTACTGGGGCGATGTTGCCCCTGTCGTAGGGGTCATCAAGGGGTGTCAAGGGGCGTCGCCCCCTGCCGCAGGGGACCACAGGGGGCCGTAGGGGGTGACGCCCCACCACCTCTGTCACGAAGTGATGAGCCACCGACACTGTGGTTCACCGGAGAAATCGGGAAGTATCTGTGGTCGGCTACTGTCACATGAGAAGGAACGGCTGCGGTTGCGATGAATGAATGAAACAGAAGGAAATTGGGCTAACATTTATAGGCCTTCTACGATTAATTTGGAATTCATCGTAAATCCATGACAAATTTGGAATTCATTGTGAATATTTGCAATGAATTTTGGAATTTGTCATGGATCGGCGACGAATTCAAAATTCATCACAAATATTCGTGATGAATTCTAAAATCATCATAGATTTGCGATGAATTCAAAATTCATCGTGGATTTATGACAAATTCCAAATTCATCTCTAATATTAGCGATGAATTTGGAATTCATTGTGAATATTTGTGATGAATTTTGAATTCATTGCCGATCCACGATGAATTTTGAATTCGTCACGAATATTTGTGATGAAATTTGAATTCGTTGCCAATCCGTGATGAATTTTCAATTTGTCTCACATTCGTGATGAATTGAATTTAAAAATTCATTGTAACATTTCACCATGCTCTTTTTCTCAAATTTAAACAAAATCTATGATGACTATAGTTTTCGATGCAAAAATTGCAACGAATTTATTTTCATCACAATATTTGCAACGATTCCAGGTTTTTGTCGTAGATTTTTTAACAAAAGTTATATTCATCAAAAATTTGCGATGAATTCTGCAACAAAAATTATATTTATTGTAAAATCTGCGACAAATAAATAGTTTGTTGCTATTTCACAATAAAATATTTTTGTTGCAAATTTCGTTGCAAACTTACAATGACTTAATAATTCATTGCAGATTTGTAATGAAAAAATTTCATTACTAAATTTTATCACTAATTTGATGTTTTTTTGTAGTGTAACTTCCTTAGACAAAGTAAGCTCTAGAAATTATACACTTAGTAAATTTAATGAAAAATCCTAATCTAATTAGTTTAGGATGTAGTGAGGAAGCTTTAATTAGTTCTAGTTAATTTGGTGCATCAGGTAGGATACTCTTTCTCCAACCTAGACATGTACTCCGTTGAGCTTCCTCAATGTACTAACATCTCACTACATCATGATACTATGTTGTCAAGATCAAGTAATCTTTTGCCCTATCTAACCATTCTAAATTATACACAAAAATTAAACTAACATGCATAAAAACTAAGAAAAAGAACATGTCATTTATCTAATAGAGAAAATAATTTTTCTATTGGTTCCTCTTGATCATGACTTTGATGTGGTCTGTCCAAGTAATGAATTTGATCCTTGGGGATTCAATATTTATTTAGTCCTACTTGATTAATAAAACTTGATTCCATGACCCATGCTTGGACTTGTTTTCTAGCATTTCTATTTACTAAAGATATATATGATTTATTTGTAGTTTTAGCTTTGAATTGAAGTCTAGATCTATTATACATGGCTCGCTGAGACAAAAGTATTATATCTAAATAATTAGAGCCCAAGGTGAACCTGTTTAATGACCCCCTTAAGTTTTTTAACTTGGCTTTTCAGAAGGGAATTCTCTTCCTCAATTTTTTGAACTTGACTTAAGGTTCTATCCTAAACTTGGTCAGTTGAAGAACTAGGGTTAGTCTTCTCCTCAAGGGATTTTATCTCCTTAAGGAGTGATTTGACTCAGACATTAAACTTAGCTAATTTTCTAGTTAAACATGCAATCATAGTATCATTTTTCAACTAAGAGAGAATTTATCTCATGGTTTCGATCATCTAAATTGGATATGGATACATGGCTTAACTTAGACTTAGACTTAGCCACTTGTTCTCTTGCCATTAGCACCAAGTAGCTTGCCTAAGCTTGTTCTTTCTCATCCAATTCTTCTAATGAAGACTAATCCCACATTGCTTTGAGTGCCTTCTTCTTATTTTGCTTTTTGGTTCTTTTAAAGTTTGGACACCCAACTTTGTAATGACCCTTTTGATTGTACTCGTAGAAGGTCACTTTTGATTTGAGCTTCGTGGTTCGATTCAGCCTTAATTGCTTGTCTTTTGATTGGATAACCTTCTTGATTTTGCACTTGGTGAACCCTTTCTTCTTCTTGAATAATTTTAAAACTAGGTTGACTAGTTTAGAGGTCATTTCGTTGTCATCTTGGTCTAACCCTAATTTATCTTTGGATTCGGGTTCAGGTCAAGACTTGGGTTTGAATTCCTTATTTTTTATTTGACCTACATGCAAAGCCACATTTTTCTTGGCTTGGTTCAAGTTAGTATGTTCATGCAACTCGAATTCAAAAAATAACTCATCTAATCTAATTTTAGAAAAATCTCGAGAAACTTTGTAAACATCAACCATGTATGCCCATAAAGTTGTTCTCAGAAAGGACTTAAGTGTGTACTTGATAATATCTTGGTTTTTGACCTTTTGTCTGATGCAGTGGAGCCCATTTATGATTTCTTGGATCCTCGCATGGAATTAACTCGCCGATTCACATCCTGCATTTTCATGTTTTACAAATTGTTAAGTAGCAACTCAAGCTTACTTACTTTGGTGTCGGATGTGCCTTCATGGAGTTCTGTGAGTTTGTCCCAGAGGTCCTTTGTGCTTATGAACGGGCTGACTCGATTGAGCTCTTCTTTTGATAAGCCATACTATAGAATTTACGTAGCTTTTGTGTCAGCTTCGATTTGACACTTGACTCTGATAGTCCACTTGTCGAATTCCAAGGGTTCTCTGAGATTGTCATTAGGTAGATTAAATCATGTTTGGATTACAATCCACATTTCGATTTGGGTCTTCAAGAAATACTCTATTCAGATTTTCCATTATTCAAAGTTGTCTCCACAAAAGAAGGGAGGTTGAGTAGTACTGAAGCCTTCTTTGTGGGCCATTTAGTAAAAACCTCTATAAAACAAAAACAATAAAAAAGTATCAATACTTGGTCTTGGATTAGTAATGTGGGATAAAAATAATAAATGAAAAGAAAATTAAAAAATGAAAACCAAAAATGCCCGATTGGTAGTTGCATCAAATCTGAGAGCTCTTGCTTTGATACCAATTATAGGATTGAGTAGTTCGCTAGAGGGGGTGAATAGCGAAAATTACTTTTGGTTTGAAAAATGAGTTTAAATACAGTGAAAAATAAAAGAGACAAATACACAAAGATTTTACTTAGTTCACAACTGAAAGGCTTCTAGTCCAAGGCTCACGATCTTTGATCGCTTTATGAAGGGCAATTCACTATTTTGATCTCTTTCTCGTTGGAGTTAAGAGACACGAGTACAATTAAGAAGATGTAAGGAGCAGTAACAACTCTATCATCCTTACCCAGTTTAAATAAGAAATAAAGAGAATTAAGTACACGAATACCGATTAAATAATTGACAAATAAAACTTTGGCCAGAGTTACATCACAGACGGTGTTTCGAACGTGGAAGATGATAGCACCAGCACTTAAGAAAAATGTTAGGGCTCTCTAGTTGAGACCATCTTTTATAGACTTTCCAAGTGCTCGGAAGCCTTTTCGGGCGCCTCTAGCTCGGTTAGATCGATTCTGATCAGCCGATGTTTAACCTGTTTTGGGCACCCGAAACTGATCTAGTCGCCTGGAAGGCTGATGTAGTTGATTCTTTAATTTGGTCTGTTTGTCTTTGTCCACACTGTTTCGATCGCCTAGAAATCATTTGGTTGCCTGGAACTTCTTGAAAAATAAATTTATACAGAATATCCCTGCAACACAAAGATTAACACAATAATATATGAATTTGAGTATTATCGATAATTATACCAACTATCAAGTCTCGATCTTAAGTTTTTATGAAACCCTAGATCGGACCGACGCCTAATGCTCATAAGAGTGTGTCCTCACACTCCACTTAGAAGAAGTTATATGTTGCCAAACCTTGGTTCACCCAATTGTTTGAACTTTTTCTCACCAAATCTCGACTTCAGGACTTCCTGCTAAACCTTGGTCCTCTGACCATTTAAACTTCTACCCAATCCCCTCGACTAGGACTTCCTACCCAGTGTGCACGACCCCTAGGACTTCTAAATGATGTCCTTAACCCTTAGAGACTTTTTCCTAGTCCCCTGGACTAGACTTCCTTTACCTAGCCTCAACTAGGACTTTCATGAAATTTTCCTACAATCTCAACTTGTACATTAGATCACAAAATAACTTAACTTTTATCCCTTTGCTAATATCAAAACTCAGGTTTGATCACATGGTGCTCCCTACACCAATAGTCTAGTCTCATCAATTCATCAACTAGGAAGGGTTTCAATACTTATATAATTACAAATGATGAGATAATCACTCATTATGATTTAATTACAATTTCTCTCATGCTATGTATCGTATTGTGGACTTCAGTAAATGAGTTTAAGATCCTATTAAATGTATAATAAATGTACACCCAAATAGTGAATTTATTAATTAAACTATAGGATTGGAGAGATGTTAGAAGGGGGTGAATAGCATTTAAAACTTTTATTTTCTTTGAAAACCAAAGTAAAACACAGTAGAAAATAAGAACACAACTTTATTTTTACTTGGTTTACAGCCACAAGGCTGCTAATCTAAGGCCCGCGATCCTTGACCGCTTTCAATAGGCAATTCACTAGAAAGTCTCTTCCTCGTTGGACTTACAAAATAAGATAAAGAAGATGGTAACAATCTTACCACTC
>JBAMHZ010425190.1:0-11263 GCA_037177395.1 Alpinia galanga | reverse complement strand
ACATGTTCAAGTTTAACATGCCATAAATTAGAACACTCGACCAAATAAGTAGAATTTATAATTTTATTGTCATTGAAATCATGGTGTATAACCATTACATTCATTTTGAATAGACCATTCTCCATGTACCCTCTGCCTATGAATTGACCACATTTTGTCAATACAAATTTATTAGACTTAAACACTAACTTGAAACCAGCTTTAACAAGAGCCAACCCCGACACTAAATTCTTTCAGATGTCGGGAATATGAAGTATATCAATTAGTGTCACTTCTTTGTCTGACATCATCTTCAATACCACTTTGCCAAGACCAACAATGTTCGAACTTGTAGAATTGCCTGTGATTAGCTTTATCCCATTGATCGAGATATAAGTTGAAAACTTAGCCTTGTCAAAGCATATGTGCTGTGTAGCACCGATATCAATCTACCATTGCCTTTGATTATTCACTAAGTTAGCTTCAAATACAATGGCAGTCAAGTCTAATTTTGACATATCTATTGACACTAACTTATCTTTGGTCACGTGCACTTGAGTGACTTTCTTTGGACGTCGGCAGTCTTTGGCTTTGTAATTCAATTTGCCACAGTTGTGGTACATTCCTTAGAACTTCTTGGCCTTCCCTTGACTCTGTCTTTTGCCGAGATACTTTCTCTTTTTGCCAGTGTTTGGTTCCATCAGATTTGTTTTAGCACACATAGGCATTTTTATTGATTTTGATTGCTTGCGATTATCTTCTTTAATCTGCAGTCTAACAATCAAATCCTCAAGTCTCATCTCCTTTTGCATGTGTTTTAGATAATTTTTGAATTCCCTCCACGAAGGTGGGAGTTTCTAGATTATTGCAACAACTTGAAAGGACTCATTTATTGTCAAGCCCTCGGCATGTAAACTATGTGGGATCAACTACAACTCTTGGACTTGAGTCATCATGGTTTTAAAATCAATCATTTCGAAGTCTTAAGAATTTCTTTAGTCTGACATCTTCTATTTTGTATTTCTTTTTAAGAGATTCTCATAATTCCTTTGTAGTTGTCATAGGACTATACATGTATAACGTGTTGTATAAGCCATTGAAGGCATAATTTCAACATAACAAATCACTATGTCCCCAAGCATCAGATGCCGCCCTCTTCTCTTTATTAATTTCATTTGGAGAGATGGTGGGGGCATCTTCACACAAGAAGCTTGCAAGGTTCAACATGGTTAGGTAAACCAAGATTTAAAATCTCGACCCGTACTGAGGTTTCAATCCGCGATTAGAATAATACGGTTTCGGTATCATATCGTGCGTGCTGATACTATTTTGATTCGTTGTTGTTGTTGTTTATTTGTTTGATTTTAGGTGTTTATTCTTAAGTATATTTTAATTTCTTCTCTTGAAATGATAGATATCCAAGGGATAAAAGTAAAAATATATATATATTTTTTAAAGAAAATTAATATATCATTAACTTAAATTAAAATTGATACATCGTAACATGCTATCTTATTAATACCAAAAAGAGTGTCATGAATCAAATGAAAATATTGCTTCTTGTAACATTCTGCTTACATCAATCTCATAATTCTCTAATGCTTAAATCAAATAATTATCTCATAACATGCAATATTGATATTGATTTTTCCACATATCTATTAATATATTTTGATTCACCACTGAAAGTTGGACCAGAACTGATGCCACTGGAATCAGAACTAGTACAAATTAATTTTAAATAAATTATAAATTCGAATTTAGAATTTTAATTAAAATATCTTTTATTTTTATATTTTCAAATAAAAATATAAATTTATATAATTATATAAATTAATTAATAATTTATTTAATTAAATTTTACCATTTAATTAATTTATATTATATATATAAATTTTTAATTAATAATTTATTTAATTATAATTTATATATTAATTAATTATATAAATTAAAATTTTATATAATCGTATGATCGCATGTTCGTGATTCGGCAGTGCGGTCGCGATCGTGATTCGGCAGGGCAATCATGATCGTGATCCAGCAGGGCGATCGCAATCCAATAGGGCAGTCACGATCGCGATCCCAATTTGGCAACGCGATCGCAATCTTGATCCGGTAGCTCAATCACGATCATGATCCCGTAGCTGATCGGTGATTCACGTGATTTTGTCACCTCCAATTTCATTGACGGCATCTAAAAATCATACTTTTCCGTCACTGCTTCCTCATCGTGTTCCGAAGATTTTCGTGATCTCTGATTTTTAATCTCGTGATCAACAGAAGGAATCAAAAGATTTCCGTGATCTCCGATTTTAATCCCGTGATCGACAAAAGGAATCGATTTCTTTTGTTGTATCTTTTTTTTTCCATGTTGTACTGGCACCTCGTGTGCGTCCCAGTGTCGGTTCTGTAGCATAACGAAATTGAATAAAACATGTCAAAATTTAATACTTGCTTGTACTTCTATTATTTCTTTAAATATATTTTATTTTTCATCTTTTAACTTTCACCCCACCGTTTAATTCTAGAATCAGTCCCAAAACATAAAAAAAAAAAAAAACAATCCTCTTCGTGATTATAAGTTGTGAGTAACCACATTGAAGCAAGCAACAATAGTAAGAGAGCTAAAGGCGATTTCAGTGGTGGTCATTGGGAGCAGGGAACAAGATGGATCTCCCTTTTCAGAAGTGGACAAACAAGGAAGAGAAAGAAGATTAGGAAGGATGCCTATATTTGTTGCCTTCTAGCGAAGAGAACATGCTTAGGACTTGCAATGTTGTGGTAGAAGATGGAGGGGTTGTAGTCAGATTTGATACTGTCACAATGACAAGGATGACGGACAGATCAAAGATTGGCAATGATGTTAGGACTTTGAGACCACTTGATGCATGTGAGCTTTGATTAGCAATCTCAAGGAGGGTTGCATGCCATAGTCAGTGATCTTCATAGAGAGAAGAGTATATGAAGATCATTGTGACTACGGCAAAGTAGGCAAGTGTAATGGAACTAGAAAAAGTAGAAATTAAATATAATTGTTTCTTAGAACCCTTAAAATTAAAATAAAATTGCTTATAGGCCCTTTAATCGGTTTATTTTGTTGGACCAATTTATTTTAAGTTGGTCTGTCTTATCTGGATCAATTATCATCTTATTAAAAAACACAACACAAATCGAATTGACTCGCTACTGTGTGTTCCTGCTATATGGTATTATGGGATAAAATTTAGCGACAGAAATATTTATTCCTTCATTGTGCTTGTAGCTTCTGTTCAGGTTTTAGTTTCTAATCGAAGAAAAAAAATCCAATGCAAAATTAGCCGCTAACCTTTAAGCAAATTGCCTGTGCCTTTGTCATGCAAGATCTGCATGTCCAGACAAATACCACTAAACTCTGTTTACAGAAATGCCATGATGCAATGACAAAAGTTTGACTTGTGACACAGTGTGGAGCAATTGAAAGATATTGGTTGCAAGTGGGTTATTCTTGGCCATTCTGAGCGTAGACACATTATTGGTGAGGATGACCAGGTAAACATTTAAGGCTTAGTTCTTATAATGTCTGGAGCAGAAAGCAGACTCGTGGTTTCCTGTATCTACTGCCAATTATTTTGTTGTAACCAAAAATATTCATTTCCAGTTTATTGGAAAGAAGGCAGCATATGCCTTGAGCCAGAATCTTAAGGTAATTGCTTGTATAGGCGAGAAGTTGGAAGAGAGGGAAGCAGGAAAAACCTTTGATGTGTGCTTTGAGCAGATGCAAGCTTTTGCAGGTATGCTTTCAGATTTACAGTTAAACTTACAGCAGATCCATTATACTCGTGATGAAACAAATAGGAGCATTCGGCATTTCTTCCACTGCCCATGATCCATTTTCACAGATAATATATCAAACTGGAAGGATGTTGTTATTGCATATGAGCCCGTATGGGCTATTGGCACTGGAAAAGTAGCTACTCCTGAGCAAGCTCAGGAAGTGCATGTTGCTGTACGCGATTGGCTTAAGAAAAATGTGTCACCTGAAGTTGCTTCCTCCACCCGTATCATCTATGGAGGTACATCATAACTTTATGTTTGTTCTTTTATATTCTTAAATGTCCAGCAAATTATACCTTTTGCATGTCAAATCTTCGAAGGTGATAACGCTCATGTTAATATTTTCACAATTTTGCCGTGTGTACGTCTGCTGCTGCTAAAAAGAATTTTTTTTTTTTGGTTATTTCCTACCCACTTGATGTGATATGCTGAAGAGAATAGAAATCTGGACTCTGGAGCACTTTTTCCTGGTTCAGCTTTTGTGAGTCATTGATGTTGAACTTTCTCCTTCAACAACTCCATTTAATAGCTAATTTGATTTGGGGCATCATTTTCATTGTCCAACTAAATTAATATTGAAAACACTTCTGGGAACTGTTTGTTCATTGATAAATCTCCTGTGTTGTTCTGCATGATGCTCTGAATTTAATTTAGTAACGTTGGATATAAGAAAGTTTACAGGAGTTCTTTAGAATAAAAATTGAGGATGACATGGAAACAAGTTTAGCATACATTATCCTTGGAAGTAATTGGTTACTGAGAACACTATGTTGGTATTTTTTCTTTATAGAAAACTCCATACTTGAGTGCATAATGTCGTATACGGGGTGGAAAGTCACCTACTTGTGTCACTTGCATAAAGTTTCTTACTTGCTAGTAATTTGATTGAGGGTAGGGCAGAAGCAGCCACTGCTGTCTCTGCAAAAAAACACCAAACAACACTGGGAGCTAGTGCACTATAATTGTCCTTTTCTTATCATGCAGCATGAGAATCAATTTTAGCAATTCTAGGAGAAGCACTCTCTTTGTTTGCAATGCAAGAACAAGAATTGACATCTATAAAATCATATGCTGTTGGAGGCTTATACATACTGTTGGAAGTTTCTGAGAAATTGTCAACAAACTATTCTTTCTTGATTTCTCAACTCATTGCTTGCAAATGCTGCTGGGTTATCATTAATTTTCTAATTACAAATTCGAGTCTTGCGTATATTTATTATGTAAAGAGATGTTGAAGGGGATTAGGGAATTTGTTGAAACAAATTTATCCTCCATTCAACTTGGCAGGCAGCTATTGATTTTTTTCTAATGGAAATTGGGTCTTACCTGTTTCCAGGTTCTGTAAATGGAGGCAATTGTTCTGAACTTGCCAAACAAGAAGATATTGATGGATTTCTTGTTGGAGGTGCCTCGCTAAAGGTATCATCAAATATATTTGAGTAATTCTACTTTTGACACACAAAATACAGAAACATTTGAATCTCTTGATATCATTGTAGTTTCATTGTGTAAATTAGGTTAGCAAGAGTTTCTCCAAAGCAGGCATCCTATAAAGTTATCCCAAATAGTTCTTTTGTCTACTTCAAGCAAGAGATACTAACATCAACTTGTTTGGCTACTGCAGGGTCCAGATTTTGCCACCATTGTCAACTCAGTCACTGCAAAGAAAGTCACTGCTCGATGACCTCGATTCAACCATCTTTCGGGTGGCTGCTTGATACAAACTCAAATAATAAGCATGATTCTTCTGTACTTAAGTCAACTATCCCTATGTGAGATTTTGATGTGTGGTCTAATTTTTTTAGAACAATTTCAACTGATGTTATATGAATAAATTCATATGCTACCTTTTGCTTGGCATTCTAATATTTACAATTATCTAGAAAACATTAAATTTATTTTAAAAATTTTGTAATTAGCTAGATGCTATTGGTTTCTTCATTTTCATTAGCAGCAATTTAATAAATAAATTCTAGATACATAACATGAACAATAAATGCTTAATCATCATCAAAGTCAAGAAAGGTGGGAACAAACATTAGAGTTCATATAGTGAAAGATTGACGATATATAAAATTTTAGCCTGAATGTTCAAGCATTTTCGCACAAGAATAGAGCACTTAAAGATTACCTTAAAGATCAAACATTCAAAAGAGAAAAAGGAGCATGCTCAATGGCTTCTCAGGCCAACAGCGACCACATTGACAAAAATAAGCTCATCAAAGCAGGCACACCAAACTCAGCTGGAGTGATCGCAAATGCGGAGTTGGTACTTTGGCTTGTAGGGGTAGAAGAGCCTACAATAACAAGGAAAAAAAAAGCTAAAGGATAAGAATAATAGGTATCGTGATTAATACATACAATTCAGTTTCAATCGATCATATTCCATGTATTAAACCAATGGTCTAAAACTAAACTAACTAGATTAGCTTCCAAATTGAACACAATGTTTGCACATCGAAACAACAATAAAAGCTAATAAGCAAAGGAAATATAAGATTCGAATAATCGGATACTCCTATTTTGTTGAGGAAATGGAGCATTTAGCATAGTCAGCATATCACCTGCTAAATGTGTCAACTTTTTTTAGTATATCTGCATTGTTTATCCCAACATCAAAAGATCAACACAAATTGCACCAGGTATCCTTATATATATATTTTTTCAAGATGGTATCCCATAGTGCTCATATGATATCAAATTTATAACAGTCCTTGCATGGGTCAGTTAGCAGTTAAATTATACTTGCCTGAAACTAGTTATTATTTTGGTGTTAGCTATTCTAAATCAATTAAAACCACTTTACTCCACTTGAATTGATATTAAAAGCATCTCTAGCTTACTATCCCTCCAAAGAAACTTGTTTGTTTGGATGAATAAGTCTAAGGATGAATGGACAAGCGAACCAATGGATCATCAATATATCCATCCACTTTGTTTATAAGATTGAAAGGATGGTTTAATCAAGAAGGATATCGTTAGGGATAGAGATTTTGATTTATCCCTCATAAATGGGAACGAGAATTTTTTATTTATTAGCTTTTCATCCATGTGATGTTTTTAATATTCCCTATTTCTAGCAACTGCCACCAATTGCTTGTGTTCCTCTTCAATTGATCCCTTGCATTTTTTCCAATGGTACTCAAAAGTTCTTCCTGGTGGCGCTTGTGTTTCTTCCCAGACTCTTACATTCTCAACCTCGTTTTTCCTTCCCATGTGGTTTTCTCTAGCTCAAGCGATTCTACTTGCGTTTGTGTATTTTCTTTGAACTATGGATCTACTAGATTGACTTTGCTGGCAGCTTTTGCCACCATGATTTGCTCACATAATTCTGCAATGATTTCCCCAGCGATTCAATTTGTGTGGTTCTTCTTTGTGCTGCAATGGTTTCTGTGATTCAGTACTAGATTGAATTTGGTGCAATTGCCTTCATCTTCCTAAGGTAAATCCAGTCGCATTAAGGTAAGATTTATATGATCCTAGGGGAATAGTAATGGACTTGTGGAAAAAAATAAATATGATAAAAATAACAAAGAGTGTCACATGTCATTAAGATCTCGATTAGGTAGTAAAAATCTCGGTTAATATTCTGCGAACTCGGTCTTAGGGTATCTTTGGAGAAGTTTTTAGTCATAGCTCTGAGATTTTGGACCGGTTTATCTTGGCTTAAAAAAGGACTCCAAGATCTTGGCTCAGGCCATGGGTCAGAATATTTGTCTAAAAGATAAATTTGGGTATGTTTAGCCCAAATAAGAGGAAAGATCTCATCCTTAAGGGGAAGTTGATCTCCTATGACAATGGAAATAGGATAAGAGTATCATCTAGATTAAATTTTATCTACAACTCAGTGTCATCAAGACTAGATCAAGTTTTATTCAAAACTCAATCATATCATAGATAGATTAGTTCCTAAAGGATCCTCCACTATATAAAGTGGGGCTTCTTCTTCTTTAGGGGAGCCACACTCTCTCTCTTTCCTTTCTCTCATTTTATTTTCTCACTTTTTATTCTAGTATTGAGGCACCATGATGAATTGAGCATCGGAAGAATCTCGCTAAGATAACTCTCGGTGAGCCCTCTGACGCGTGTTAATTTATATAGTCCAACAATGTCGCAAAGTTTCATTAGCAATTACAAATGAGACAGCAAATTTCTACTGCATGATGTGAGCACGTCAAAAGGCACTAGGAGACAAAAAAAAAAAGTTAGGAGAGAAGGATTTCCTTCTTGGGGAAGGCTTTTGGCATTTGACACTAGGGAGATTTTTCCATTGTTTCTCAATTGATGTTGAGAAAAAAAAAACTAGGGAGAACTAAGAGGCCTCTTTGTATAAGTTGTAAATAGTAATTATTCAATTTGTATTATACTTATGCTTCTATATTATAGACTCAGGTTCTCTTAAATGAAAAGAATCATATTAAATTGCACTTTTTTTAAATTATGTGCTCGTACTATTTTACCGTGACAAAGACAAGGGTTTCACCACTAAGCCATAAAGTTGGAGGTTATTCAGCATTCTAAAATATCATATTTTAATCTTGAAGTGTATAGTTTGAGATGGTAGTTTCTAGCAAGCAATGTCAGACCAATCTCCAACCCTATCCAGGTGTCTTAAAGGCATTTGTGATCTCAACATTGTGTAATTTCTCCAAAATAACTAATGATTAATTCTTTGGTTCATGGGACGTCTCAACTCCATACACCACTACACACACAAAGCTCCTAATAGAGATGCCAAAATTCTCAACCAACCATTTAATAGCCATATTTTTCCTTGTCCTTAGGTGTCATAAAAAACCATCTTACATGACAATAAACTCACCAATGCAGACTCATCATGTGTCTGCAATGAGCATACAACAAAAAAAAAAAAATCGAGTTTAAGTATTTGACCAATTAATTTATGCAATTAAGCTACCATTTTATGGACTAGCATCTTGTTGAGTCTGGTAATAGCAATTGGTATGAGAATGAATGTAATCCTAGGCTTATGGAGATTCATCAGAGAGAATTAATGGTGTGGTAGAGTCATCTTACACCTCATATGTGATGGAACAATCTTTCACCTTGTGACTTCATTAAGGCATCAAGGCAAGAGGTAGGGGACAACCGCTTCTCACCATTAACTAATGACTATCCTTTACTATTATATACTTGAACTATTATTCGTAATTTAGTAGCCCTCTAGTTAGCTTGTTTAACTTTTGACGTTTCAATAGCTTGAAGCGCTTATATGGCTAATATACACATAAACATCAAAGTTGCAGCTTTAGTCGACTTGTTCACTGTTGAAGTCAAGCTCAAGAGGAAGTTCAATCCAACTCAAAATCCTAATTGAGGCACTTATGCATGAGATCCCTATCTTGATATTTAAGCATGATTAAAGTTTGTATTTCACTACCCATCCTCTTTACCATCATGAACATTGCCCTCAGGCACAACAATCCGATGCCACCTTAAAGCCCAGTAAAGAGCACAATCTAACCTAAAACACCAAGGTACTTAGATGGGGAACTCTAGATATTTAATTATGTTCAAGCCCAACTTAGCAAAATATAAACCTCTTTTCTTGGTTGCCTTTGTTCCAAAATAAAGAAATTTCTTTAAATTACAAATACTTAATTCCCATTCAATTTTTAGTTCCAAGCAATCTGCACAAAATTGCCCAAATATAAGAGCACAGATAGGGCAATCTAAACAAGCTATTTTTCTACAACTCAAGCAAGTTTTAAAGGAAAAACTTATCACTTTTATCCAGTAAACGTAAAACAAACAAATCAGACGACAAAGGCAAATGACTGAACTCTTCCATACCAGTGGTATTCGAGGACGAGGAGGATGGACCTTTCGCTGCAAATCACACAAGAAAATGTGGAAAGTAGTGGATTAGGGTATTTAAAAAAAAAATCGGGAAAAATAAAAGGAAACTTGCACCAAATTTGCCCATTTAGATTCCACTGATTATTAGGAAAGAAAAAGGACAACGGAGCCATTACTTCCAGTGCTGGGCGAGGGCGATACTGCGGCGGAGGCGGTGGCGCACGCGCTCTGGTCGGTGGTAACACCGCAGCGCCTGGCCATTTGGAGCGCCTGCGGGAGGTCGACGCCGAATGCCTTGAGGAAGGCGGTGTTATTGAAGAGGCCGCAGAGACAAACCAGGTCGTTGGTGGCCGTCTGCTTCAGCGGCCCGCAGCACGTTTGCGGCGGCGTCGTCGTCGAGTTGAGGTACGATGTGCATCCCACCAGATTAGAAGCGCATGACGGGGGATTCTGCGCTGCCGACCCCGTCACCGCCACTGCTATCACCGCCGCCGCCATCAGGACTGCCGCGAAGTTGATTGCCATCTCGCCTCCCTTCCGCTTTCGCTTTCCTTTTCCCACGCGCTTTTCTCTGGAAATGAACTGGTAACAGAGTGAAGCGACGCCATCAGGAGACTTGAAGTCGCTACATAAAGCGTGCACGATCTGTAGATCAACCCATTCTTTCTTAAACAGGGAAACGTGTCATTTTTTTATAGGTTGAACCCTCCTAAATTCATAGTTTATCAAGTGTTTTCGTGAATGCTGATTGTGGAAGTGTACCGGTTCCTGTGTTCTTTAATATTTTAATGGAAATGAAGACAAAGGTGAGTTGGCGGACTGAGCAAGAAGCTTGATCCGGTTAGTGTATGCGTTCAGGCTCATAATATCCTTATGGGATCATCAGGATAGTTTACAGAATTTTAATCTAAATGTTTACATCTTTATTTATTTTAAAAGTTCTATCTGTTCGAGATAATAAGCGGTAACGATATATAAAATAAATATTTAAAATTTATTAAATTTTATAAATGATACTGTCCTAATCTTACCAAATAGTAAAAAAATCAAGTAAAAGGGAAGCACACTGGTGGAGAAAAAGAGCACCAAACTGAGGTAGAACAGTTCGACAAAGAAAGAGAATGCCAAGCTGAAGTAAAACAACTCAGCAGAGAGAAAGAACACCGAGCTGAGATAAAGCATCTCATCGAAAAGAAATAGTATCGAGTTGAAGTAGAACAACTTGATAGAGAGAAAGAGTGCTGAACTGAGATAGAACATCTTTGCAGAGAGAAAGAGTGTCGAGTTAAGGTAGAACAACTCGGCTAAAAGAGAAGAATACCTAGTCGAGGTAGAACAACTTGGTTGGAGGAAAAGAGTATTTAGTTGATATAAGACGACTCGGTATGAAGGGAAAACTCTAATCTTTCACTGAGAGGATCACATGAAAGATTTTTTTTTTTGTAGATTATGAGAGTTTGTTCCTACACGACTCCTATAACAACTAAGTAGGGACACCTTATACTTTAAAAAGGAATATTCCTTATAAGGATTATGCCCATAATGACCTAACAATAGTATCATTTCTTGCCACTTGGCAATCTACATAGGTCTTCTGCGCAGAAACTATCCACTAATGGTTTTACAGAAAGCGTCGTGGGATGATCATGGA
>JBAMHZ010425171.1:0-11265 GCA_037177395.1 Alpinia galanga | reverse complement strand
GAGTAGATATGTTTGCATTTGTAGGTATAATCGCTATTCACCCTCCTCTCTTCCACCCTCCCCCCCTCCCCAATCTTCTTCGGTCATCTATACACATTCAGCCCCCAACGGTAAGGACACTGCTGAAAGAGCAATATGTTTGTTCCCTGTATTCTGTTTCATTAGTTTTGAGAAGTCAGCTATGCTGGACGAGAAGAAAAACAAACACTCTTTCGCTTTGAATAATTTTAGTAAACCATTTAAAATTTTAAAAACAATTATTGTGTCAATCCTGATCGCTTTTTCTAATCTTTGTCATCCAAATGTCCTATCTTGTAATACTGCCTTCCTAGTCATACTTTCATCTAGTACTTCGAGATTTCAGGTTACCAAAATGAGGATGTTCTCCAGCAACCCCAACATAGTCATGCTGCCTCGCTCTCCCACAACCCCCAATAAACACAATAGGCACAACTCAAGATCTGCAAGGCTAGTAAATGATACCTCGAAAACACAAACAAAACGCTATGCACGTTGATCAGCGTAAAGATGTGAAAATAGGGGTGGGAAGGCGTGCCTGTCTGGCGACTGATTTTTGCACCTCCAGCGAGGGCGAGGCCTGCTGGAAAGCCCTCGCGGGGAGGAGGGGCGCAACGAGATGGTCGATTAGGGCTTTCACGGTGTCCTCCATGGGCACCACGACAGTGGCTGGTTGCTCCGGAGCTCCTCCTTTCGCCTTGAGGGAAAGGGGATGGGAGGAAGCAAACATGGCTTGAAGGAGAGAGCAGATCGCCGAGTTGAGGGTTGAGAGTGGGGTTCGATATCAGACAAGAAGAGAACAAATGGGCGCCAAAAAGAGAGCAGAAGAAGAAGAGCGCTTCAACTTTTTGGCCTCCCAGCGAGATCAGTAAAGGCAATTGGAAATTGCGATGTGATTTATAGAAACTAAATTTTATATAAATTCATATTTATTTGAATTTTGATGTGCCCGCTAAGGATTGAGTGTCTTTAATGCTAAACAAGCTCGAGCAATTGGTCAAACTCGTAAACCAAATTGAGCAGATCGATTAGACCATCCCAGTTGAATAAACCAATTAGACAGGCTGACAAACTAAAAAACTAGTGGATGAATCGAGCTGCCCGCAGCATGCTAATCCAATACAATAGTTTAAACCAGAAGAATAGAGCTATGAGCTAGATAATAAGTACATTGCTGAAGCAAGATCGCCAATTATATACATAAAATTAAGCACAAAACAATCTTTACATCAATCGAATATGAGACCCGAAGATTCAACTGCAAATGGGTCGTCTTCGCTTTATGACTTTTTCTAAGTTCTCAGAAACTAATGCAGTCAGGTTTTGGTTCTCAAATTTGATGTCTGAACTAAACCTGCAAGAAAAGATTTATGTCATCAATGATAGCGAGAGAACACTAGGGATATTAATTGAAAACAAATAGGAGAGAAAAGAGAGAGAAGGTAAATTTTTTTCCTGTTTGCTTGGAAAGAAGGAAGAATTTCATTCCATCCCTCGCTTATTTTATCTGTCCAACTCAGAAGGAAATAAATGCACGAAAATGAAATCTATACAACCCATAAACACAAAATGAATAAGATAAAATTAATGAGTTGTTAAAATTCATTTCACTGGGACAGAATCAATAGTTTTTTTTAAATATATATATTAATTGCTTATTTGTGATTAGTACTTAATAAATGCTTAAAATTATTTTTCCCTCTGATTAATCTGATTAGACATGATGACATGGAAGTGAGTAAATAAGAGAAACTAATGACTTTATCTTTTACATTAATTTCTGTGCTATTTCAGTTAAAGTAGACAGCATTTTTTTAATTTTCCTTTCTGTCAACTAACCTCATTTCATTTCCCTTCTATTTACTTCTATTGTGTCTACTTGAGAGGAGAAAGAGGAAAAGAGCTTCATGTCGCTCTCTTCCTCCCCTTATTTTTTATTCTTCCACCAAAATAGATAAGGGAATTAACTACTTTCCTCGCTACTCTCCCCTTTCCCTCTACTTGGGCTCTCCTCCGCTTAAGTAGTACACACTGCATAAAAGTGGACACTTAATCGAGAGGTAATGAGTTATGCTTACTTGGGATCAAGTGTTATTTTTTGAATTTCTTTGATGGCTGAGCTAGCGGCATACAAGGACATCTTTCCGACCTGGAGACAAAAAAAATAGAGAGAGAGAGATTTGAGGCATACTAGAGGCATGGAAAAGAATTAAAAAGAAAAGTCACAGAATAATATTCAAGCATACCTCCAGCATCTTAATCTTTGCTTCATGGTTATTCGGAAGGCAGCGAATCTCTTCGGCCATACGAGATGACACCCTTAAGCTCTCTGGAGATAAGAAGTTGAAGACCAGCTGAACTGACGACTGCAAGATTAAAAGAAAGTAAAATGCTAATTTTGTTTCCTGAGAAAACAATCTTCTTAGAGAATGTCACTAAAAAGGAGATAAAGGTAAAGGCTGATAGTGTGGTGCCAAATTTAGTGCCACTTGGTGAAATTTATCAGATTGGGCTTCACAAGTTAATGTATCAGTTATCCAATTTGAGTGGTGGATCATGACAAATAGTGCCACGCCAATGTACTATATAAATTTCATAAGCAAATTCCTAAGCAATATTGTTGGAAACCTAATAAAATGTACTAAAAAGGCCAACAGAGCCACAACAAATAAAAAAAATAAAAATTCTCTTTACATATCCTAAGTCCACCGATAGCATGAAAAATACTCAGAATAAATGAGTTCATAATCAGAATTTACTATTATATTCTAAAAAAACAACACTAGCACCAACAGTTGTAGAAATTATTTGGCACTTGAGATGCTTCAACTTTGTCTGAAACTGAATCTCACCTGGAGATACCTAAGCTGAAAAGCGCATCCAGAAGGAATAAAAACAGCCTCACCGACATGTTGCACAAAAGACCATGGTTCGACTCCTGTCAAGCAGACAAGCAAACTTACTGAATAAAGAGAAGTCCACTACATTAGCAAAATTGATCTCGGAGTCATCACCAAGATGAGAAACTTTTAGTCAGACATCTTGAGCATAGTATAAAAGAGAAGCTAACAATCACATAAACTTACTGAATTCTTCCTTTAACATTTTCTTCTGATCTTTACTTAGATACACTGCTTGATCATAAACAGGCAAGACCTGCTGAACTCATATAAGTAAAAATTACATAAAATGGTACATAAGGCGACACAAAGTAGTTGCAAAAGGTTGGTTTACCGAATGTGTAGATTGACTAGAATTCATGAGCTGTTTCCAATGTGTCTTCAAGAACTCATTGAGCTTAGGTATGTCTTGTCTGCGGAAAACATCCCATAAAACTCCAGGGCACATTCTTTCAGAAGAGTCAGGACAACAAGAATCCTTCTTTTCATGGCCACTTGAACCATTGCTATTGAATTCATGAAAATCCATAGGATTATCCTCGGTCGCTTTCAAACCCAAGGAAAATTCATTTTCTTTACAATGTTCTTGAGATTCAAGAGCAGGTTGCCGTGTAATCCCATTGAAACGCATATTAGAATATGCAATGTAGTCATCCTCAAGTGGATTTTCAGGTTTGAACTTATTGAAATTCCTATCAAATTCAAACCTCATCGAAGCTGCCTCTGGTGTGTGCATTAATAGGGAAACCTAAACAAGGACAAAGACATAAGAGACTGTATCATTAAAATGACAACCACATTATTGAGATAGTAAACAGGGTATATAATACTATCTGCAAAGATTCATTGATAAGGGCAGCACGGTGCATGAAACTCCCACCAATGCAAAGTCCTGGAGAAAGATCAGATTATATTGGATTTATTGTACGCAACTTTACCCTACATCACAATTAACTTTACCGTTGCCACCAAAGTGCAAAGATTCATTGATCAAGGAAAAAATTATTAGCAATGCCTATGACGATGTGAACAAAATAAGTAAAGTTCCATCTTTGTATTATTATATTAGAATTGAGTTTCTTTTGTGTCAGTGCCACCATCATGTTCATAAACTCCAGTCACTAAGTTTCCAGACAATAATGTCTGACTAGTTGAGTGCCTCACATACCTCCCCGTGTTTTGGAAAATCAGACAATTGAATTGAAACTCAGTTAGATGAAATCCAACAGCTGATCTTCTCATTTGAGACAAATATCATACAATAGTAATCCTAGAGCATATGCATGTGGACAATGAAATGAACCCTCAAAATGGCTATAACTGAACTAAAGCATGATCTGATGTGGAATCTTGAGCAAAACCAAAATAGAAATAATCCAAGCTGAGAGGTGATTTTTGCAACACAAATCAAACCTTACCATGATGCTAAAGCATGCAAGTATTAAAGTCTAAACCTGTACAAGAGAGGAAGATGAGTCATCAGAACTAGTATCAAAATAGGGGAAGATGTTTAAAAGCAATGTCTCTTCCACTCTAAGATCTTCAACTAGCTAGCAAAATTACCACATGCTTTTAACTATCACCTCAAACAATGTGTTATAATCCAATATGGATGACTAGCAAATCCCAAAGAACAAATAAACATCACATATCAATTTCTATTCCACATACTTGGCAAAACACAGTTCCTTGCCAACAACATCCGTTGCAACTCTAAGAATCTATAATGGAACACAGCATTAGATACAAACATAATCTGTTGAACAAGTACTAACGTGTGGCCTGGGTATATAATCAATAATAACAAAGAACAAGACAGCATTCACAGACTGCATTAAGTGACAATCTCCAAAAAAGAAACTGACTGACAGGAATTGACAACAGCAGATTAATTAGCCTACCATATCACCCATATTAACTTGAAGGTTGGCAACAGGAGCACCTTTATTGAGCTCTTTGTGTGTACCATAAGAAATAACAAGTCTAGGACCAATTTCATTTTGCATTGTATCATGTGGCAACTTGGCAACAAGATTCAGAACACCCCACTTGTAATGAAGAAATTCAATCAAAGGGAAATTAACAAGAAATTCTGGTCTTTGACATAATATAAACTCTTCCAGTACACTTGGAGTTGGCCAATCCTTTATTCTTAACATTGCTGGCGGGTCATCTTCCTGTGTACACTCTGAATATCCTTTGATGAACTGACCTAGCTGTAGTTCAACCTGCAAAAGTATAGTTTGTAGATCAAACCAATGGCACCATGATGATTGTAAGACAGTTTCTTAAACTGAAAGATATTTAAAAATTCAGTCATTTGCTGATTACAATGAACAAACAACCTCGATTAGATATAATCAGTTCATAACAAGGACCATATCTGATGATCCTTAACATGAACATTTTAGACTACTATTAGTCTATTAAAAGCAAAATATAATCACCCATAGGTGATGTTTATTTATGGAATTATTTACTAAGACAAAAAAAAAGGAGGAAAAAGTGAGGAAAGGAATAAATTAGTCAATTTCTGCCATTTACCTAGAAGGCAGAAAGAAGGAATTTAATTATGTCTGATCCCTTTCATTTCCTCCAAAATCAGATGGAAGTGAAGGGAAAAGCAGGATTGGTCTCTATACATACAACATTTGCATTCATCCATCTGATTCTGTCCAAGTAACAAGATAAGTGGCAGTAGTTGATTGGTCACTGACTCTCCCAAAATTTTCCAACATAAGAATTTCCATTATGAACCCTGATACAGACTATATTTCAAAAATAAAACTCAAAGATATAAAACACAAATAAAAGTATAAATAAATTTTTTTTATTATGGATGAAAAGTATCTGAGACAATGAGCAGTTCTAAGAGAAAATGATTTCTCATAATCAAAGAGTATTAGAATAAAGTGACACTTAGCATCAAAAATAATTATCAAAGTTCCAAAAAAGTGAAATATAATGGTAATAGCTTGGCTCAGTGACATTAAAGTTGTCATAATGACCTTGTGACCAGCAGTATTTCACATCAAATAAAAAATTGCAGTCACCAAGAAGCAGCATACCTCTGACAGATCATTACAGCTGAAGGCTTTCACCTTTATACTATCATCAGTTTTCTTGTCTATCATTTCCTGAATGCCTCTCCAGATAATAGTTGGATCCCAACTTGAAGCCAATGGGCACTCAAAAGTGTGTCTTACAATAACTGGTTCACCCCTAGACCAATGCTGATGAAAATGACTTATACCATTAAGTTTTATGTCTTGTGCTACTGGAAAGTACAAGTAATTATCAATGCTACTCTCTCTATTGGAGCATTGGTGACAAGTGAATACATTTAACCCGTTTGATTGAGTAACAATATTATTTTGACAAAGACAGCCTGGCAAAGTATCTGGATCTCGAGTTATGCATCCGCTAACCATTTCCTCAGCACTTTTAACCAGCTTTGCAACCCAGTTTATTTTGAAAAGACGTCTTAAAACTAATTCCGAGGAGCCACAACCACCTGCCTCAACAGGACAACATGGGATTGTGCCATCTCTGTTTGCTCTCCATTTGGGAAATTGAAGAGCAAAGTTAATTGAGCATTCATCAGTCTCAGTTTTTTCAGATGATTCTGCACATGTGGTTTCAGCAGTTACATCTTTGCTTCTATCAGATGACCAACCATCGACAGGCAGATTAATGGCTACTGAAGATGCCCGTCGAATATCACAACAACAGGTGAGACATAAATCATATGAACACTTGGTGCAATGGCGATGATAATCAAGTATCGGCACCTTGCACAAGTCACTGCACATAGTAATGATAGCATTGCTTAATGCCAATAGTAACATAACTGAGCATGTGTAATCACTTAAGGGAAAAATTATGCATTAGATGGGAAAGTACCACCACATCTGTTCATCAGCATCTATCTTTGCCCTAGGAATATCAGATTTAGGTCCTGGGACATGATGACTATCATAAACATGAGAAATGCAAAAGAAAAAGGCAAACAGTAGTGCAAACTCTAGACTGGTGCATTAAAACAAGAACAGCAAGATGAAATACCATACGCCCTTGTTTCAACTCCAATTTCGAAGCATTGATCCCTATATATATTCTTCAGGACAGGGAGGATGAATTTCAAAAGGCTATGAAGATATCTCAATTTATCTATGGCAGGCATCTCATGTATCTTAGCCTAAAACAAAGGAAAACATGAGTTAACAAAAACACACACATCAATGAGAAAAAGAGTTGAAGGATACATATGACTGTGATTGTTAATATGAGAGAAGAAAAAGTGAGGACTACCTTAACTAAGTTGTCAGCTTGCAAGCATATTCTACAGTTGCAAATACCACGACAAGCTGGGCAAACCTGATGGATATCCTCCACTGGAATGTCAGCATACCTAACAGATGCAATACATCACCAAGCGTTATTTTTCTGTCAATGAGGAACTCAAATTTTAGCATATAGTAGATACACCAATACCATCTTGATATGCAATCGCTACAGTAACCTCTGCTATCGCAACTAATACACCATACAACACTTGCTAGATCATTCCTCTGACAGTGATGACAAGTTAATCCTTCCACCTCATCAGACGAACCCGAAGTTTTGCCCGAATACTCCTAAAAAACCAGATAGAAAATGCATGATTCTTAAAAGCAAAGATAATCACAAAGAAAACATTTATATTCATGAAAAAGAATCAGAACATTAGACTCACTGCACGACCACTTCCATAATTCTTTGCTTCCCTGCCAAACGGTGGAATTTTGTACCCTGACCTAATTTGATCCTCCTCCATGCAATCTGCATCTTGCTCGACCTCCTGAGTAGGTCTGCCGAAACCACCATGGGCTGAAACGCCCCTAGACATCTCACGCAAGTGCAAGCCCTGTCCCCGACTTCTAGACACCTTCTCCCTGTACCTGCCCCTGGACGCCCACTCTGCGCCACCTACATTATTCATTGGAGACACAGACCTGGACCTCTCCACCTCCTTACTTCTGCTCTCCAAGTAGATATCACCGTCGTCCATCGACTTCCGCCTTGCTTTCCGTTCACTAGCTCGCTGCGCCGAGTTTGCCGCCCGCCTCTTTGCCTGGATGTAGTGCTTCTCACAGACAGTCTTATCTGGCATCGACAGCGCGCTGCACCTCCACTGCTTCCCGTCCGATCTCTTGCACCTCAGGTCCTCAGGTATCCCCACATAGTCATCCATGCCTCCGGCGCACCCACTAACCTATAATTCAACCCCATAACTAAAATTTCACTGATTCCAATTAGAACTAAATTTTCCTTCTGAAAAGAAACTTCTGATCTAGATCAATGCAATAAATCCCTAAAAGTATCACAGAAATTTAGGCAACAAACAGAACAAGGAGATTGATCCATAGGAATCAGACCACAATCATGACTAATATTTCACTAATTCCAAATCACAAAATCTTCAGACAAAATCTAAATCAAAACTTACCCAAAAAAAACCAAAAATCAGATGCAGATCAAAGCAAAAAAAAAAAAAAAACTAAATCTAACGCAAAATTTACAGCAACAGATAAAGACGAAAATAGATCCATAGGAATCAGCCGATAAGCAAACATACAAAAAAGGAAAATAAAACAAAAAGATGAAGGGATTCGAAACTCGCCTTTGGATCTGGACCGCGGGCCTCGTCGACCTCCTCGGGCGAGCGATGGCGAGAAGAAGAATGACGACATCGGAAGGGTATAAATAGAAGGGAAGAGGAGTGGGGTAGAAGACGAAGAGAGCGACCTGCGTAGTTTGGATCAGAGTGGGGAGGAGCCTCCGGAGAATTTGGTGAAGTTTGAGGGGTCAAAGCCCAAAAATTGAAAAGGATGTCGCAGTGGGGAATGGTTTGATGCAGCAGCTGCAGGGAAAGAAGAAAGAAGAGGCAGCGGGCATGCGCATAAAATCCCCGAACAACCCTCAGCTCATACACATTCAGATTTTTATTTATATGTTAAATTTATCCTTCCATTTAAGGTTGCGTCGATGACGTGTCGCGTCGTATATATTTATTTATTTTACGCGCATAAACTCCTGCTGCTTGTTCTATGGGAACATGGATATCGTTAGTGATTGTTTTATGGATCGTTGTCGAAAAGAAAGAAAATTAAATAAGATACTGCTGATTTTATGATTTTCCTATTAATATTAAAATATCATATTGACCTTAAGAAAATTGGACATTTTTTTAATTTATATTTCGGATTATGGAAAAAATGATTTTTTTTTTAAAAAAAAGTTATATTATTTTTGCAGGTATCCTCCTCCAAATATCCGATATATTAATTTGTCCCTTCGTCGGACGTCGAACAGGTCCGCTGCAGTCGACGAAGTGGAAGCGAAGGGCGACGAAGGCGGCAATGGCGTGCGGCCCCGTGAGCCTCCATTTCCTCTCGCCTCGAATGCCCATGGCGTTCGCTCCCTCCAGTTTGTCTTCTTCTTCTCCTTCTTCGTCCGTCTCTTCTTCCTCCTCCTCGTCGGCAGCATCCGCTGCAGCTCTCGAGATTAGGGTAGCGAGGTCGGCGCCTTCGATGCCTCCCCTCAACCCCCGCGAGCCCTTCCTCTCCAAGTTGGCCACCGCCGCTCCCGACCCCCTGGCTTTGGCGTCGTCGGGCAACCGGGACACGCCGCCCTACATCGACCTCTTCGCCTCTCCGACGCTAATGGCTAGTCCAGCACAGGTGCTCGCCTGATTGTATAATTCCCTTATTCTCTCCTATTGTAGTTTCCTAACATGTTTTCAAAATGTAATTCGTATACTGATGGATTTGTGTTAAAAAGGGGGTTCTGAGCCGGGATCGGGATTGAATGTTATGGGAGGTCCGAATTTCTAGCTCGTATAATTCTCTTAAATTGTAGTTTCCTGACAGGTTTTCAAAATATTATTTTTTTTATGCCGAGGGTTTTGTGTCAAAACGGGGGTTTGAGTCGCCATCTGATACTTCGTGGGCATTAACTTGTAGGTGATGACAAAAGCGCTTAACTTGAAAGGATTTTCACCTTGAGAAAAGGAAAGGCTTTATCTGATAAGATGAAAAGGGGTATCTTAGTAAGAAAAGAAAATTATTCTAAAAACTTTTGTTTTTTATTTATTCAATAATTGTAGCATTTCGTTCAGTTGAATCAGAAAGGGGATTGAACTGAGATTTCCAAGTGGTTATGGGCCTATGGCAAGGGGAAAAGTAGGTTGCAATGCCATCTCTTGCGGTAATAAACTATATCCTTCTAACGTGTGAATTAACTGCCAATATAAGTGAAAATAAAAGTGCCTTTTATTTCTTTGTATAAAGTTTAGTGCACTGAAGACTAATCTTAATGTTAGTTGAGATCATTGGTGTGCAAATTAGAACTGTTTACAAGTTTTTGGTATATTGTTTACTTGTTTATGGAAATGTATAATGACTTTCATGTACAAAATTAGATTTTTGTCAATATAACTTTGCAGTAGTTAAATTGCAAAACTCGTAGATTCAGCAAATAATTATTGTATTTTTTAGTTTACATTAACTATTTTAAGTGTTATAGCCTGATTCTTTAGTTTTTCAACTAACAAAAGTATTTTTTGTTGGTGCAATCAACCTCTGATTAAAATTGACTAAGCTCCAGTCAAGTTTTAATATTTGAGCAATATGTGTTGATAATCAAGCGATAGTCTCAAGAGGGAGATTATTGGTCAAGGATGATTAAGCTTGACTTTATCTTTGAGTAAATCGACTGGTGAAAGAAGTATTATTAGAGAAGAAAATTGTTGGTTGAGTGAGACGATCAAGTGGGCTATAGAAGACTAGACACTTGGCACGAGATAAGAAGTAAAGCCTAAGTGGGTCATGGTTGATCGGATACTTAACACAAGATAAATGAAGAAGTCCAAGTTGGCCGTGATTGACCAGACACTTGACACAAGATAGATGAAGCCCAAGTGAGTTATCGAAGACCGGACACTTAGCATGAGAAAGATGAAGTCCAAGTGGATCATGGAGGATTAAATATTTAGCATGAGAAAGATGAAGTCCAAGTGGATCATGTAAGACCAGACATTTGACACATAGATGAAAACTCTAATAGGTCACGAAGGATTAGATGTTAGACATGAGATAGGAAGTTCAAACAGGTCAATAAGAACTAAATGTTGGGCAATGGTGAAGTCGCAGTAGGTCAAGTTTGACCAAATGCTTAGCATGAGAAGGAAAGTCTAAATAGGTCAAAGAAGATCAAATGTTTGACAATGACAAAGTTCTAGCAAGTCAAAGTTATTCGGATGCTAGGCAAATGAAGTTTTGGCAAGTCAAAGATGATTGAATGTTAA
>JBAMHZ010425152.1:0-11266 GCA_037177395.1 Alpinia galanga | reverse complement strand
AGATCTCCGGTGCACGCCGCCAATTTTTTTATAGATCATTAGCCTCGATAGAAACAAGCAGTTGATCGAGAGCAGCCGAACACAAAGATGAAGGTCCCAATGCCGGCCGGCCAATCTCCGGTTCCACGAATTCGCCGATCCGTATCCTTCGCCTTTGCGATCGTCCTTGGCTTTTGCCTCTTCCTTTCCTTCTGGCTCCAGATGAGTCAGGGTGGCTCCCCCAGGGGACTCCGCTTTCATGTCGACGAATTCGTTGTCCTTGGGCTTCTCGAAGAAGACTTGGGACGCCAAGCCGTGGCGGTGATGGTACACGGGAATAGCAGCCGGCAGGGCGACGGAGGCGTGCTTGGATTCTCCAACTAGCTCCTCCTTCTGAGCATCCGCTGGCCGGCTGGAGATCGGAGGACTCAGTTCACGGCCTATGAGAGGTAGAGATGGGCAGACGAAGTAGTTCATATCCACTATCTCTTCCGATCTCGTGGCTCGAGAAAGCTGCCGGTGTCCGGGAGGAACTCTATCTCCATCTCCAAGCAAGATTCAAGGTGAAATTGGAAGGAGAATTAGAATGAACTAATTATTGGGGGATGGTAAGGAATGTTGAGGTCTCTACTTGGCACCATTGATATTTCTTCCAAGGAAGAAGTAGCAGTCCGTGGCATGCTTGATTGGGTTGCTTGGTTCTTATCCCACATGGCTCTGAGATGAGAGATCCCCTTGCTCGGAGACAATTTGTGGAGCAAATTCTATCAAATTCCCGTTTAGTTTGCTACAGAAGAAAAGTTGAAAACCACATCTGTCGCAAAGAGAACTCTGTGAGGAGGAGCATATGTGATCGTCGGGCATTTTGAAGACGATGAACAATTTCTGCTCTAGATTTGTTAAGCAACTCAATCAATTTCATGCGATTGATCTAAGACTTGGAGATCGAGTCACACACAGTAAGAACCACTGATATGCACGAACTGCAAGCTTACGATGAATGGGGAGAGCACAGCACAAAATTACTTAAAGGAGGATAATGAGAATGAAAAAGGAGGAGAGCGGCGATGGAGGAGTACTCGAGGGCAGCGAGGAGGCCAGTCAAGGCGACGGCCAAACGCGTTGTCGGGGTCCGGCGACAAGAGATCTCGCCAGCGAAGGTTGAAGCCGGCCGGCCGCTGGCGTTCCCTCTTCAGATCCACTCCGCTCCTCCCGCTATTGCTTCTGTTATCGACTTTATTGTCGTCATCTTC
The DNA here is from genome assembly GCA_037177395.1 of Alpinia galanga. NCBI lineage: Eukaryota > Viridiplantae > Streptophyta > Magnoliopsida > Zingiberales > Zingiberaceae > Alpinia > Alpinia galanga. The sequence goes on along the minus strand of JBAMHZ010425152.1, from coordinate 10,034 downwards.
GAGCTTCTTCCCGTTGCCGCCGTGAGCGACAGCGCGGACAAAGGGGAAGGCCCTCCGAGCCTCGACTTCCCGATTTGGCCGTCGCTTGGTGACGAAATGGAGAGACGTTGGTTTGAAAGAGAGCGAGGCGCGCCCATGGAAGCATGTGGGAGAGAGGGATATTCTGAGTCATCAAACGGGCTGATCCACAGTGCGATGGACTCATTGTAAATTTAACATTTAACAGATAAAAATAAATCGATCCATCATTTTGACAGGTTAAAAAATTTTCAATCTAACCCAATCGAATCCAACCCAAGGTGGATTACAGGTTAGGCGAGCCGGTCCATGGGCCATAATTTTACTATATATCAGATTTTTTTATTCTCATCAAATTTGATTTATATTCATTTATAATGCGTAAGAAAGTCATTCTAATATTATCTCTACTCTTATAGTAATATAGGGCGTATTGTATATTTGATATTTTATTTTTCTTCTTTTTTCTTCAAATCTCTAATTAGTTGCTTTTTAATAATAATTTTTTTTTCAGTTTCTCTTTTCTGTCAATCTCGTCTCACTCTTTGCAGTTGGATTCGAAGAGTATAAAAAACATTTAGAGATTTTCTTTTCTCATGCATTCATTTTTATTAATCATTATATTCAAAGATTATATATCATTTCTCAAATATAAAATGACTCTGTTTTGGACTTAACATATTGCATCATTATGTCTCACTTGAAAAATATGACTTTTAATTTTTTCAACCCGCAGGCTAACCCAAGCTCACCGCGGGTCAGCTCATCTTAACCCACAACTCATGCAGATTGATCTTTTTAGGTCTACGGTAAATTTGAATTGATAAATTTCAATCTAATTTACTTGAATTATTTGACGAAGAAAATTAATCCGATAAATCAAACCTAAATTGACAGCTCTCCTTCCCCTCTTCTTGGTTCGCAAAGGGAAAGGGACCCACTAATGGATCACGTAGATCCTGCTTGCGCTGGACCAGTGTCATGCCAAAAGGGTACAAAACTCAGAGCCGTATTTTTAATTTTTATTTTGACCTGGATTCTATTTTATTCGCAGCGGAGGCGATCGGCAGTATTAGTCGTCGACGACGACGGCAGAGGAGGAGGAGAAATGGAGAATGGTGGCTGCGTTGGAAATCAGTTCGTTTTGCTCTGTTATTTGCTTTTAGAGAGAAGAATTGGAATCAAGGCTTTCGTTTCCTCGAATTGATCTCTCAATGAGCACACTCAAGGGCTGGCGGCAGGCCTACGGCGCCCTCAAGGACACCACCACCCTCAGCCTCGCAACGGTCAATAGCAATTTCAAGGTTGCTTCTTCACGGATCGATTGCATTTCTTAGATTTTTGTCGAAAAACCCTAGCCTAACTCGCTGCGTTTGTGGCGTCGATTTTCTTTGTCTCGAATCAATTAAGGACGTGGACGTCGCCGTTGTCAAGGCCACCAGCCACGTCGAACGCCCGCCCAAGGAGCGACACATTCAAAGTAAGATCATTTCCCCCTCTACTATCTTTCTTTGGACCTTTCGCTCCTAAAAAAAGGGGATTTTGATCGAGTTCAAGGCTACGTGCTCTTATTTGTGTCTAGAGTTTTTTGCTGCTGCTTCAGGGAGTTTGCCGCGGATCGATGTGGCTTACTGCGTTCGCACACTTTCTAGGAGATTGTCAAAGACACGTAATTGGGTGGTGAGTTTGTTTGATTATTGGTTCGTTCATTTTGGTTCTTTCCTTTGATGGGCAACCATTTGATGATATGACATTCGCTATTTCTCCGCACTGGTGTGCAGTAAACAATGTAATCTTCATGTTCAATTTTGTGCTTTCTGATTGAATTCATAAAGTCGAGTCTCGTGTGCTTGCACCAGATTGGCCAATCGCCTGCTTTGTTTCCTAGGGTTAATTAATTCACTGTCTTTGGGGTTGGGTATGAAGAGACTGTGGTGCAGTAAAGAAATCTGAAGAAGCAACAAATTTCAGATTCAATTCTCCTCTGCTGAGATACAAATGTATCATAATTTTAGTGTAATTTAGGTTGCTAGATAACATCACTTGCAATGAAAATGTTAGCAATTTTCTGGCATAAGATTCATCAAAATGAATAGCTATATCTGGTGATGTTATGCAGGTCTCTTTGAAGACGCTAATTGTTATCCACAGGACACTTAGAGAAGGTGACTCTACGTTTAGGGAAGAGTTATTACACTATTCTCACAAAGCACATTTCCTTGACCTGACCAATTTCAAGGATAATTCCAGTTCTCTTGGTAAGTTTGTACTGTTTGATATGTCAGATGAAATATAATATAGCAGTTGCATTGAAGATATTGAGGATGTTTTCTAGCTTGGGATTGCTCCTCATGGGTCCGGGCATATGCACTCTTTCTGGAAGAACGATTAAAATGTTACAAAATTTTAAAATATGATGTTCAAGCACATTTGTCGAGGAGATTTTCAGACATCCCTGACATAGTATGCTTGCTGAAGCTCTTGATGTTGTTATTTGTTTCATTAATTTTCTTTTCATTTTGTTGATCATACTCTCATAACATTCAGGAACATGCTAGTACCAGAACTTTAGGTAGCGAGGAACTGCTACAAAAGCTACTTGCCTTGCAGCATTTGCTTTTTCGCATCATTGGTTGCCAGGCAATGAATATTTTATAATAACTATTAACAGTGACAAGGAATCAAGCAAGATATATCTTGTTAATGATAATAATTACCTTTATTTTCTTTCTTTTCTTATTTTTGCTACACAACTAAATGGCTTATTCTTATAGCCTGAAGGAGCTGCATTTGGCAACTATCTTATACAGTATGCCCTGGCTCTGGTATGTTCATGATTTGTTTGTACTAAATTTTTCTTCAAAGCCACAGGCTTACAGCAAGCAATTGCTACTGTTTGTCATGTTTTTTAAATTCTGTTAGGATGTTGCTACATCACAGATTAGGCTTTTTATATGAAAACATCTTTTGTTTAGGTGATTAAAGAAAGCTTCATAATCTATCGCGCTATGAATGATGGAATAATCAATCTTGTTGATTTGGTAATGCACTTAGTAATACTCTTCTAATAGATGGTAGTGGCTTCCTAATAGGGAAAAAAAGATACTTCCATTGGCTTAGATTTATCACTGTCCAGTTATTCTTTTGCAGTTCTTTGCAATGCCAAGATATGAAGCTACAAGAGCACTTGACATTTACAAAAGGGCTGGGCGATTGGTAAGTTAACATTGTTATGAATTTCTGTCTCTTCAATTTTTTCCTTTTTATGGAATTAATATTCTTTTTGCAGTACCATAACAAACATTATGGCTGTTGTCTCTGCAACCAATAGGCACTCAGTCTTTCTGAATTCTATGAGGTCTGCAAAGGTCTGGAGCTAGTCAGAAATTTTCAGTTTCCTGCCCTTAAAGAGGTTTCGTTAGACATTCTCTGTTATTTCAATTTTCTTTTATGCCGACAACTAGAAGTTGTTAGTTCAATAGTATTACTGATTGTTTTGTTTGCATTCCACAGCCACCTTCATCATTTCTTGCCTCAATGGAGGAACACATTACTGAAACAACTCAAATTGAGTCTATTCTAAATAAAACATTGGTGAGTCTGTTATTTCTTTTGATTATAAAGAGAGTGCATTTTCTATGAAATATAGGTCTGGTATATAATTTCTATAGCTGGGCAATAAATATGCTACCTTTATTTTGGGAAAAGAAAATGTGCTTTACCCAATATTATGAACGTGGTTGGACTTGCCAATCAATTTTTGTTGCTGAAGGAAAGGAGGGCAAGCCCACCTACTAATTTATTATACATGCACTTTCTCATCCTTTGAGAAAATGGACAAAGCCATATTTCATTTCAGTAAGATATGAAATGACTACATAAAGGAAAGAAAATAATACGCAAAAACCTAAAGGGAACAAAAGAAAAGAAATGTAATAAAATAGCTATATACAACGGGAAGAATTGTAAATTCCCAAGTTGAGTAAAAGGAGATCAGGTCAGTCTAATCCTGGTATACTTTATTTTTTAAAACCACCATTTGCATGCGTACCAAATACAATGTGCTAAGAGCATTGCAGCTTTAGAAAGGGCAGTCTGGTGTACAAAATTCCCGTTACACGGGGTCCCAAGGAAGGATTTATTGTACGCAGCTTTATCCTGCTTTTTGCAAGGGTCTATTGCAACTTTTGAGTTTAGATTAATTGCACTTTCATTGTTCGTTTCATTTTTCACAAAAGAATGTAAAAGGGTGAAGAAAACTCTGCTAGATTCAGAGAAATTTTCTACCGAGAAAAATAGGAATCTGTTTTTTTTATTAAGTTTTGATTTATATGGGTTAATTTTAGTAAGATTTCATCTTTATCATGGCAGATTAGGAGTTTAATTTCATTGGCATATTTTCCTAATTTGCATTTGATTATTTTCTGCCCATGTTGCATCACTCACCCTTAGTACAAGGTAGACAAGTTACTTCTTCACTCCTCTTGTTACAAGTTTGCGTTTCATTAGAATCCAATTGAACATATCTTCAATGGTATTCCAGTTTCCCATAATATTTCCCCAAAACTGTTTAGTTGGCTCATAAACCTCCTCTTGATTGTCTGGCCCCAGGATCAACGATAAAGTTGCAAGTCAAAGAAACTCTTAATCATTTTGAAGACGTTCATAATTCATACGGTCTATCTGACAAGTGCATTCTCAATCTGGTCTTTTACTTGTGGATAGCAATAGAGGTTTTACATCTTCTGTATTTAATTTCTTCCATAGTGAAGATCGTGCTGAACTTTAGAAAGCTTCCAGATAGTCATGGAGTATTAATATGTTTTAACAGTTTACAAAATTAATCAGCAATTAAGCAGTATGTGATTATTTAAGTGTCCTTTCAATTAGCCAAGATTATCTTTAATCATACTTCACTTAACAGTTGCATCATGAATGTATGTCAACAATGTTCTGCTTCTAATTTCTATTTGATGGTTGGACCAACTACACTTGTGACTATAACTACTCTGGAATTATAAGTTTCTTTTAGTAAATAGAAATATTTTTTTGCAAATTATTTTGGCTTTATTACAAGGTTCATGCATTTTAAGAAATCTGTTAAATGCTACACTTTTTCAGAATTGGAAAATGCTTTGAACTTTTGATAAGTTTAAAGTTGCTCTCAAGCTAGTACTAAAGTAGTAGCTGCAGGAATGATGTACGTCCTTGAGATTTGCTAGACTATGCTAGCATCGAAATTCTTTTTTCTTTAATGCCCAAATTCATGGATTTCATTAAAATTTGTATATCAATGAAAATGTGCTCTTTCGATGTGTTTTAAGAAATTTGAATTCATGTACTTAACCAACTATTCTCTATCTCAATTTCTTGTTTTCGACTTTTAACAATGAAAGGTGTTTGAATTCTCCTAATCCCTTAATGCACTATCCATTTCAGGACATCACAAACTAAGTTTGCAAAATGTTTCATCTATATGGTTTTTAGACAGTCAATGGCTGTCAGAAAAATAAATCAATTTATCATGAATTGTGTAAAATAGACAGTTTGGTCTTTAGTATCAGAATCAGATGGATGAACCTTGGTAGCTCTCTTCCATGAAACAAGGCATTTTCTTTTTTTTATTTATTTTTTACTTGGCCACATTTCCATTTTGCCAAGTGATAATCCTTCTGTTCCACTATTCTTTTTTACTTTGCCATTCTATTAAAATAGATTTATAAACTTTCATATTCACCATGGATGTTGAGCCAGAAGTCCCAAGCAAGGAACTTGCCGGCTAGTGAAGAACAAACTTCATGGGAGAGTTTAGAGAAAACTGTTTTACGAGGGGCCAAACCTTCATCAGTTGAACGTGTAGAAAAATCAGAGGCAGTTGCAGATGTTACAACTCAGTCTGAAACAATGGCAAACTTATTGGTAACTTTCGTATCCTCTTCTCTGATCATTTGGCATCACAAGAAACTGGAAGCATGATATGTTGCAGGATCTTGATGAAATAACTTCCATGGCTACTCAGCTTGAGGATAGAAATTCATTAGCTCGCACACTATCTTCACCTGGTAGTTTCATTACTTTGCTATTGTACTTGATCTTATTCGATTCACTTTGTTGTAGATTCCTATTGCATCTAGATTGAGGTGTTTTTGCCTTTACTTATAAAATAGGTCTGTATTGCTTCTATTTAAACATTATTTTACTACTGTCTTGCAGGTAGTGATACCAAACCTAAGTCTACTCGTGGCATCATTCAGACATACACAGGTCCTTCAGGATGGGAGTTTGCACTTGTAACAGCAGCAAGCAGCAACACCTACCAACCAGCTGAAGCGAAACTGGTCTTTCATTTTGCATCCTTATTCTAACACTTTGTTTACTCGAAAGAATTTGAAATTGAAGGGGAAAATGTGAAAGGATGGGAAGTCAAGAGAAGAAGAAAAAAAAGAGTTTTCTCTGGCTATTTACTTAAAAAGGAAGAAAAATTTTGTTGTATATGCCGGAAAAGAGAAATGAGATGAAAGAACTGTTTGGATATCAATTAGTGAGTTTAGTTTTCCTTTCAATTCTCTGTCCATTTTGGGCAGATTAATTGTGAGGGCAAGAAGGGGAGATGAAAGTCAATATTTTTTATTCATCAACTCGAACCTATTACTCTGTCTATGTTGTTCTCTTTAGGAGTGAATCTCTCACAGTTTTATCCTTATTGTGGCCTCACTCCTTGTTAATGCAGAGAAAGAAATCATCAAATTTCTCAACCTTTCTTTTTCTTCTTTCTAATTATCGTTCTACTTATTATTTCACGGATATCTTACAAAACTCCTAATAATATTCTTAGAACATGAGACACTAATATTGCAAGTTGCAACCTAGAAGCTGTATCAAATATCCTCTTATTCTCTTTTGAAATAATATATTTTTCTTTGGAATCACATTGTTTATTCTTTCATTCATTTGGCTCGTAACATCTTTTGGCTTTGTATGTTAGCAGGCTGGTGGATTCGAAGAACTCCTTGCAAGCTTGTATGATGATGCAACTAGAGAACAGAGAACAAGTATATATGGTAATGGCATACCTTCAAGTGTCTGTGATGCAGCAAATCCATTTGCTGCATCAAACTACATTTCACCACCTCCCAATCTTCAGTTGGCTTTCATGGAAGACCAGCAATACTTTCTGCAGCAGCAGCAGAACACAACGATGACAAGCCCCTGGAACGGTGAGCCGGAGTTGGCTCATCCTCAAGCATTCTCATCCAACCCTTTTGGTAATCCTTTGACTAATTACTCTCAACCTGCTCCAGCCAGTTTTAGTTTGATTTGAAGCTGCTTATTTTGCAGATTATGTATTCTTTTGTTGATAAGAAGTGTGTATATGTTGATAAGAAGATACTCACAAAGCGAAATTCATCTCTTGTTGCTCTTGTTGTTTAATTTATCCTTGTAAACAGCAATTCCTCTCTTCTTTTTGTTGTATAATTTATCCTTATAAAGACTGATTCATCATTTGTGTGTGTGTGTGTGTGATTCGTCTTGAAATAAAACTAGAGATAGGATTGGAAGGAATTTATTTGCATACATACATTGTGCATGCTAAGATAATTTATTTGTGCTTCCTCCGACGAAAACTTTTGTAGAGGTACGATAAAGACCGCCAAGATAACTATGTTGTCCTCAAAGTAGGGTCTTTATTTTGTGATACTTTATAAGACAATAATAAAGATGAGATTAAAAAATAGTATTATTATCAAGAGTAAAAAAATTTATGTCAAGCGGGAAATTTATAAGGGAGGTTGCAGTAATCACATTGGGGTGAGGACCTTGTCCTGTAAAATATTATTTGATATTTCTGGCTGACCTCGTAGAAAAACGCAATTTGGCTCGTCAACATTTGCGTCAATTGTCAGAATTTATTTTATTACTTGACAGAGCTCTTGAGAACTTTGATTGTCTTTTGCCCCTTCGATCAGTGGTGGGGTATAGATATTGTCATTCCTTTTCTCTCAAAATCAAGTCAGAAGAAATTTCTTTCGGTGGTGGTCGATTATTTCTTAAAGTGGGTAGAAATCGAGTCTCTAGTAAGGATCACAAAAGATATTGTTGGTGCAATCGGTCTAGGTCACAATTGACCGTACTCGAGTTGAGCTCAAGATGAGTTTTGATGTTTGACAACTTGTGTTGACAATATGATTTGACCATATGTCATAGTGAAAAGTCCCAATTTAACTTGGCAACGGAGAAAGTCTAACATGAAGTTGACAATTAAAGAAGCCAAAGCATGGAAACTTGGCATGGAAAGTCCAACATAGTGTTGCCAAAGTAAGTCCAAGTATGGATACTTGGCAAGGAAAGTCTAAGTTGTGACTTGGCAAAGGAAAGTCTAACATGGGTTGGCAAGGAAAGTCTAAGTTGCGACTTGACAAGGGAAAGTCCAAGAACGCGGTTCTTAGTGGTAGACACCCGATAGCATGACTAAGCTGATGGAAGCACTTGAAGGCTAATGCAAAGGATGATGAGCATGAGCTTGGGGCATCGTTGAGGTGTGAGGCTGAGGGAAGTGGCTGGAAGACTGAGGTCTAAGCTGAGGGGTGGTGAAGTCCCAGATGTATGGCCTTTTGGCACTTAGCGTGACTAGGTCGATAGAAGTACTTAAAGGCTAGCACATGGAGGCGTGAGGCTGATAGAAGTGGCTTGAAGACTGAGGTCTAGGCTAAGGTGAGTTACAAGTGTGAATGGATCACACTTAGGGGAGTAAACCTCAGCTTTAGGGTTTACTAGTCGACTCGACTAGTAAGGTTAGCCAGTCGATTGGTGATGAGTAGTTGAGTTGGAATTGACTGCTATTGATGCTTAGGCTTGTAAGACTCAAGTAGTCGACTGTCATTGTAGGTCAGTCAACTAGTGAGCATCGGTCGAATGGTGTAATGACCAGTCGACTGGTGAATTGTAGCCAGAGCACAGAAGCTCTAGCAGTAACTGCTAGGTCTTGGCAGTTAACTAATTGAGACATCAGTCGACTGTTCCACTTATCCGACATGGATTTATCCATTGGAAAGTCATTGTCTCACAATGGTCACGACACCAGTCGACTAGCGACAAGAAATCAACCTTGAAGAAGCTTATTTGAGGAGTTGAAGGGAGAGATTGATAGATGCTAGTTCTTAGTAAACTTAGAGGAGATTAGCTGCTGTAATCCACACCTCAAGCCATCCAAACTACCGTAAGCGCACTCAAGTAAACGATCTCATCATTTGTAAAGTTTTTTTTTACTTGTTGTTCATTAATACTTGTGTATTAACTTTTACTTGTATATTTGTACTTGTGTGTAGTTGTAAGAAGGTTGCTCCACCTTGGCTCTGATCCAAAAGGAGGGAAAGCTAGTGAAGCTTTTATTTAGGAGTGATCCGCCTTAAGGATCGTTGTGGAGTATGAACTAGAGTTCTGAACCACATTAAATCTCATATTGTGCATGTGTTCATCTCTTGTATTACTTTTATTATTGTATTTCCGCTATGTATTAAGCATCTTATAGAGATGAACACGATTGAATCAAATGAACAACAACGAATTGGGGGAAATCCTATTCACCCCCTCTAGTAATCACAACGATCCTCAACAATTGGTATCAGAGTAAGGACACTCTCTAAGTAACCTACAAAGGATATCAAGGACTAATCGCCAAAGGAGTCCTTCCTCATGATGGAACCAACTTTCAAGCTCAGGGATGACATCTACACACCACCATCCTTCATCCGTGAAGATTTTACATATTGGAGAAGAAAAATGGAGTCCTTCCTCATGATGGACATCGAGCAATGGTTCATCTTAGTGGATGGGTTTGATGCTCCTAAAGACTCCAAAGGGAAGGTCCTCAAGAAGAAGAGATGGACTGAGGAGCAACTCAAAAAATTCACCATAAATGAAAGGGTAATTAAAATTCTATTAAATGTTATCCCTAATGATATCTTGTGTAGAATTGGTGAGTTTAGGGATGCCAAGGAGCTTTGGGACAAGCTCAT
>JBAMHZ010425151.1:0-23281 GCA_037177395.1 Alpinia galanga | reverse complement strand
GCGCCGTCCCCTGATCCATACAGTGCTCCGCAATTTTCACCACCGGCTCCTTCACCGTCGTGTTGAGTGACGCCGGCGGCGGCTAGAGCGATAGTACTCAATTCGATCAATATGCTTAATTTAAATTTTCAGTTTCAGTGTCTACGCACGCTGGTCTAAATAAATTATATACGTGGTTTTGTTATTTGAGTAGTTTAACTTGAAAAAGAGAAATTATAAAATGTGAACTTGTTTCCATTTATTCAGTTTTGAGTTTTTACGTAAGGAAATTTTATTTTGAGGCTTTTTTTTCCTATGATCGTCTAGTGGGAAAAAGTTAGATAATGTCCATATACTTCTTTTGAAATATATATATTCTCTTTTTTGCCATGCGCAGAAAAATAATTAACATTAGCAATAAAAGACATAAACAAGTAAGTAATCATTAAAATATTCATTTAAGAAACTTTTTAATATGTTTATGTTAATAATTTAAAAAAAAAGAGTTTCAAAATGTTTTTATATTTTTATTTTTCTACGTTATCTATTCCTCTTTTATTATGTTCTTAATTTTTAAAAAGTAGCTATTCAAAAATTTTTAAATCTATTTTATTCTCAAATTATTTCCGAACCTAACGCTCTATACAAGTAGTCTAGGAATATTATCTTTCAACCAAAAAACCAATATTTGAGTAAATTTAACTTTTTACTACTTACATACTAATAAATAGTTGCATTAATTATGCTCGATTGATTCTCCGAAATACTAATAAACAAGCAGCGCTGCAAATTTCAGAGACAAATTAAACAGACATTTTGGTTCTTACGTGACTCTTCCTGTTGTACTTGAAAAACAACTGCACGGTTATGTAAAATCAGCCCTGCAGGTATCAGAATCTTTGACCCGATAAATTTATAGGGGTGGTTAATTCTATCCTAGAGTCCTTCGAGAATACTCCTTTAACAGCTGAGCTAAAAGAGATCAGAGCTTTAACGAATCTCTATCAATCACCTGGATAAATAAAAAAGTACTCACAACTTTAGCAGGTCAATTCAGACTCTGTAATTGTGTCATCTTTGAAAGGTTGTTCAATACAGAAGTTGTACTTCATTTACCAAATAAATTCTTACACAGAGGATCATCTTTATAAATTTTTTAAAATTTATTATCAAACTGCACTTTAACAGATGATTAAATTATAATTTTTTTTAGATCCTTTTGTCGCTGCACTGTACCTGGGGTGTGATATATTTTTCTTACGAGATCTATCATGTACGTAGTATTGATCACGTTTAATGAATTTATTATACCTATTTTTTAAAATTAAAATCAGGTAAATCTAATACAGATCGATATTCCATATTTTTTTCTTATTCTAATTATATATTTTATTCGGTCGATTTTTAGTTCAAGATTATTATTATTATTATTATTATTATTATTATTATTGTAAATAAATACACATGAATGAACAAAAGCGATGAGATTACTCAAACAAAAGCGAATTAATGTAGCGTTTAATCATGCCCTTCTATTTTCTATATAAAGGGATGGTTCGTTGACCAGCAGAAGCATGTCTATTTCGGGTATCTTGATGCGGTTTCGGCCACTGCCATCGATCGCCGACTTGAAACCCCGCCGCCCAATCCTCTCCCTCTCCCCCTCGGATGCTGGCCTTCGCCGCCCCGAACGCGTCCTCTCCAGCCTCCCGCCGTCTCCGTCCCTCTCTCACCTCCTGCAAGCCCACGCCCGACTTGTCGTCCTCGGCCTCGCTGCTCACCGCGCCTCCCTCGCCCGCCTCCTCGCCGTCTGCGCCGCCCTCTCACCCTCCGCCCCTTCGCGCTACTTTCAGACCCTCTTTGGCGCCATCGACCGCCCCAACGTCTTCGCCAGCAACAACCTCCTTCGTTGCTTCGCCCGCTCCGAAGACGATGCGGCCGCCCCCGCCCTTGACGCCTTCCGTTTCTACTATCGCATGCGCCGTGCCGGCATCCCGACGAACAATTACACTTTCCCTTTCCTCCTGCAGGCGTGCAGCCGACACCCGATCGTCGGCGAAGGTGCCCAGTTGCACAGTCAGGCAGTCAAGTGTGGGCTTGACCGTGATTTGTATGTGAGGAACGCGTTCATAAGCTTTTACGGATCTTGTAGCGCGTTGGATTATGCAAGACGAGTTTTTGATGAACTCCCAGCCCAACGTGATCTTGTTTCTTGGAATGCTATACTGGCAGGGTATGCTCGGGCTGGACGGGTGGATGTTTCAGAGAATTTGTTCGAGAAAATGCCTGAGAGAGACGTAATTTCTTGGAGCACTATGATTATGGGTTACGTTCAAAATGGGGCCTTGGAGAAGGGTCTGGAGTTGTTTAGGGAGTTGATCGCAAAGGGGTTGAGGGCGAATGAAGCCATTTTGGTGACAGTTCTCTCGGCATCCGCACAACTGGGACTGCTGGATATTGGCAAGTTCATTCATTCGACTATTAGGTCAATGAATTTCCCACTGACTGTCGCACTTGGCACTGCCTTGGTGGACATGTATGCAAAATGTGGGTGCATAGAGCTGTCAAGAAGGATCTTTAATGAGATGAAGGGGAAGGATGTGTTTTCATGGAACACGATGATTTGTGGATTAGCAACACATGGTCTAGGAAACGAGGCAGTCAAACTGTTTCACCAATTTTTAGATTGGGGATTTGCCCCTACAAGGGTGACGTTTGTTGGGGTTCTAAATGCATGCAGCCGTGCTGGTTTAGTTGATGAAGGTCGCCGTCACTTCAAGTTAATGATAGAAGAATATGGTATTGAGCCAGAGATGGAACACTATGGTTGCCTTGTTGATCTTTTGGGCCGTGCTGGTCTTGTGTCTGAAGCTCTTGAGTTGATTGAAGGAATGACCATCCCTCCTGATCCTGTGTTATGGGGCATTTTGTTGGGGGCTTGCAAGGTACATGGGATGGTAGAATTAGGCATCCGCATAGGGAACAAATTGATTGATCTAGAGCCAGGACATGATGGTCACTATGTTCTTTTGGCTGGTATGTATGCCAAGGCAAAGAAATGGGAAAACGTTATCAACATTCGACAATTGATGTCTAACCGAGGAAAAAACAAAATTGCTGGTTGGAGCTTGATTGAGGCTCATGGGAAAGTGCATAAGTTCATGGCAGGAGATAAACAGCATAAAGATTCTCCAGAAATCCACAAGACACTTGAAATGATTGTAACCAGATTGAGAGATGCTGGTTATCAACCTGATGTATCAGCTATATTGCATGATATTGATGATGAGGAGAAGGTCCATGTGATCAAGGAGCATAGTGAAAGATTGGCAATTGCTTTTGGTTTCATGGTGGTCCAGGTGAGCTATCCTATTCGAATTGTGAAAAACTTGAGAGTTTGCGGGGATTGTCACGAGTTTAGCAAGTTGTTCACTAAGGTGTTCAATAGAGAGATTATTGTCAGAGATGGGACCAGATTTCATCATTTCAAGGAAGGAGAATGCTCATGCCTTGACTATTGGTGATTAGAAAATAGCCATTATTCCATAAGGTATAGGCTGATGTTTTTCTCTGACTGGAAAACAAATGAAAACTGTTTATGATGTGCCTGACTTGTTCCTCTTGTTATTGGACTCTGCAGCATTTTCTCCTTTATGGGTTTCATCATTGGTTGTACTACTTTAGATGATGTTCAAATTGTCATTACACTCCTATTCTTAGCTGCACATAATTGAGGTACAACTGGAATAATGCAGTGCTTGGTCTGCAGTAGTCTCTTGAACTGGGATTCTATTCTTTGAGTTTGTCTTGGTTTAGCTCTGTAGCTGGCTCAGCTCGGCTATCCAGTTGGCTGCATCCACACAAGCACTGCTGCCATTGGTAGCTGTCAATGATTGATGGAACACGAGTGGTCATTATCCTATCAATGAAAAAATGAGCACATAGGAATCTGAAGAAGATGAGATTGTTGAGAAAAGTCAGGAAATTGAGATTAAAAGAGCAGCAGTTTCATAGACAATAGGAAACGCTTCGTATAAAAGAAAATGAACTAGCAAGAGTTAATCTTAAGGATCTGGCTAAAGAGACAGTTACCATCACTTTGATCAAGTATCTGCTTATACCACATCTCCTGAAGATGCAGAATTGGATGAAATATTGGCACAAAGAGAAACGAATGGAGGGGGAAAAAAACATGAAAGACAACTCAAGGAAAACATGTGATAGGATAATGCATCTCAAGTCTTTGAAATATCAGATCCAAGGTACGTTTAGTAAACGTATGGATGTTTTTCCAGTTATTAATATTCATCATCTATTAATTCTGATATTGACTATACTGTATTGTATGTGGTTAGAAATATTTGTCATTTGAGCTTTTTTGCATTTAGACAACTGCTTATTGATACGGGCAGAGGTTTCTAGGGATGAAAAGGTATTTGATACCAACAACCAAGCCTTATGCCACTAGATAGGGTCGGGTATATAGATCCTTCTATGCCATTGAGCTCTATCTCCTACTATATATTTGACACCATAAATAAAAAATATATATTGATTGTTACAAAATATTTTTTTTCCATAATTGATATTTTTTTGTTTTTGTTTACCTATTCATTCATTGTTATTGTGATATGTGACTGCAGTGCAACAACATTGTTTGGCCATTAATAATTTCATTCTTTATTTGAAATGTTGCTTCCATCCAATTTTACTTGAGTTTAGATTGTCGATAGCTTAGCACTGAACTTTTACCTTTGTGGTTTTAATCTATTTAAGTAAACCTTTTGCACTCTTATTCTCTTTCAAGAAAAATGATCCATATGAAAACTGATAGCCATGTAGCATGTCATTACACCTATTAAAAATATCCTTGTTCTGCCATGCTGTATATAATCTTTACTTTCTAAATACATTATAGGGTAACAGCCTACATATCTGACCTCAAAATTTCAGTTCAAGCCAATGTCAGATGCTATTGGTCATGCTCCATCAGATCTCAATTATTTAGTTATATCAAACTGTGTATTATCAATGGATTTTCTTCAACTTGTGTAGCAAAATCATATTGCGACTAATTTTGAGTTGACTTTCTGCAATTGTAACATCCATTTTTTTCTAGGCCTTTGCTCTGTATAGCTCATCAGAAGTGTCATTTCTTGAAACTGGAGACACTGTATTATAAGGAAGGCTTTAAGCTCATCCAAAGATTTAGTAGCTGATGTACTGTTAATGTTTGATCTTAGAAGCTGTTAATTTGAGATATCTTGTGTTGGTTGTCTCCTTAATGAATTTGAGATAATAATATGTATTTGAATCTTATATATTTCATTTTTCAATCCTTTCAAACAATCGAACACTGCATATCAAATCGATACCAATAGCGCGGGGAGTATCCATTCATTTTTTTTGGGGTTCACTTTGACTTATTGTAAAATTTGCTAGTTTTGCATGCCCACTTCATAAACACAATGTATTTTTCTTCCTGAATCCAGCAAATGCTGGTCCTCAAACGCAATTTGCAGACTCGTCCATTTCAAATTTCCAAATCCTCTATATCGTATGAAGTTGCATGGTATCATTAATCTGTTTCTTGTCCTATTAATTTGAAGTCAGAATCTGCTTTGATTCAATGTGGAAGAAGCGTAGCTATTCCAGTCAAGACTCAACTTCTCTGCAGTTGTAGCCTTAGCGGATTCTTATCGATCGTTATCAGCCGGTTCAATCAATCAGGTCAATTCAACCAGTTAAATAGGCTACCGAAAGCCGATTTGGTCCATTTCAAAGGATAGAAATCCGATGGAAGCCGAGTTCCATATTTATCGAAGACGCCAGCCAATTTAATTGATGTTAAATTTGAGATCTATAATATATATATATATATATATATATTAAAAATCACATCTTCTGTTAAGCCTTGTTCAGCAAGTCGCAATGAGTAACTGAAAAGTTTTAGGCTGGGTCAGTCCCATTTAGATATTGATCTAGATAAAACTCGGGAATAATGGATTTGTTTGTTTGAAAATAATTAATAAAAATTATTGCCCTTTTATCACCGGCGAGAAATTGAATTCGCTCCGACCCAAAATCTAGATTATCGGATCTAGATAGGTATTGTGCCTGAGTTGATCCGACCCTCAAAGAGGAGGGGAGTTGTGGGGACGCCACTTCGGGTCGCAAAAGGTCCAGCAGCAGCCACTCTTGCGGTCGGCGCAGATGCATGCCCAACTATGGTTCGCACACGGACTAGTACGGTGACACGAGGGTGGTTCGTGGGCCCCGCGAAATTTCATGCGAGACCCTCGATCATCTAGAAAGCCACTTGGCCGTCGACTGGGAACCAAATTCCGGTTTCGGTCTCGTCGGAAGGCTCTTCCATCCCCGCGCCCCCCGCCCCCCTCAATTCTCTCCTCCGCCGTTGATCCTTCCATCCTGGACCGGATCTTCCCTGCCGCAGCAGCGACCACCGACTCATGACTATGATGACGCCGCCCCCTCTCGACGTACGCTTCTTCCAACACTTGCCTCCCCTCGTTCACCCTAGTTATTGATTCTTTACTTTGAGATGGGGATGCACTCTCGACTTGGCGATCTCGCCCTCTCCAGCGCGGTTCGCATGAGTTCTAGGGTTTGGAGGGCGGGGTGCTACTTGCCCCCGTGAATCGGGTCGAACTGGGATGCCCTTTGACCCCCTTGTTGTGTCTACTAGGGTGCCTTTCTGATCGGGGCGTGGCTGTTTTTGATGGATCTGAGCTCTGATTTGTGTGCCTTGGTTTTTGCAGCAGCAAGAGGACGAGGAAATGCTGGTTCCACATCAGGAGTTCACGGAGGGACCCCAGCCGATGGAAGGTGACTGTTGTTGTTTTTCAGTTGATGTTTTTGATTTTAAGATAGCTGTTGCACGTTTCTGTTGATTGGAGAATGAAATTGCTTTCTCTGTTTCGTATTGCGTCTAGCCTACTGAATTTAGGGTTTTGATTTTTAATGTGGTTTTTCTAAGTACCATTCGTTATCGTTATAGTTGTATCATCTGAGGCAGCAAGTGCACCTGAGAATCATCAGTTGGAGGATCCTCCTACGTTCAAATATAGGTGGACAATTGAGAACTTCTCTAGGTTGAACACCAAGAAGCTCTACTCTGACATTTTCTGTGTCGCGGGATACAAGTGGTAAGCTGATGCATTTAGTGCACACTGCGTCTCTTTTCCCTAGGTGTGCATGATCTGTCTTAGTGGAAAATAATTGAGGGGTTTGAAGATTCATGCTTGATTTGGCTGTCACAGGCGAGTGTTGATTTTTCCCAAGGGAAATAATGTTGACCACCTGTCTATATACCTTGATGTTGCTGATTCAGCTACCTTACCATATGGCTGGAATAGATATGCACAGTTCTCGCTTGCAGTTGTCAATCAAATTCATGGGAAGTACACAATAAGAAAAGGTACTTCATCCCTTTTTCACGTTTGGTCATTTTTATGCATCAATTTTGTTGCAAAGAGGCAGGCATGAGAGTCTGCATGGTGTGGAATCAAGTGCACAACTTGAAACAAAAGTTATAGAAAATAACTGTTAAAGCTAACATGATCCAGATTGAAGTTTTTGATAATTGTGACACACCAAAAATTAGTTTCATTTGAATAATTAAGAAAATAACTGTTAAAGATAACATGATGCAGAGATCAAAGTATTCTGATAATGTGATAATTCAGAAATTAGTTTCATTTGTAAGATCAAGTAATATTATTTAATTTCCTGATATTCAAATATTGCAAATAGTTTGATAGATGTTACAGTTGTAGATAATGCAAAGTCCTGAATTGTCTTGTTGGTAAGCGGAAAGGCTGATATCCTCAATGTTTGCTTAACTATGTGTTAGACAGTATTTCAGCATTTTGAATGCAGAAACAAACTGATTATATGTATTTTAAGATTCCCACCATTTGCCATGTTTGCTACTAGAAATATTCTCTATTGTCATATCAAAGGTTGTTAAATTGGGATTCATATCATAAATGATTTTTGTGAATTGTCGGATTAGGAATCATCAAACTTAAAGGGAATGTTCAATGAATGGTTTTAGGTTAGCAGAGTAAAATTTGAATATATGAAATTTAAGTTTAGCAATATTAGACGTAATGAGACAAGTGTTAAGATAGGCGATGACAAGTTGTCTGGAACGGAGAGTTTTAAATATTTATGATCATTTTTGCAAGACAAGGGAGGGATTGAGAGAGATGTCTTACATAAAATATAAGTAAAATGATTGAAATGGAGGAGAGTGTCAAGCGTTTTATGTGATCGTAAAGTACCTTTAAAATTTAAAAGAAAATTTACAAAATAACAGATAGACTCGCTATGTTATATAATGCTGAATGTTGAGCTATGACTCAAGTACATTAGCAGAAAATGAGAGTTGCAGAGATGAGGATGCTAAGATGAATGTGTGAACATACGAGGATGGATAGAATAAGAAATGAGAGCATTAGAGAGAAAGTCGCATCTATTGAGGAAAAACTCTGAGAGACGTTTAAGGCGCTACAGGCATGTACTTAGACAACCAATAAATACTCTAGTAAGGCGATGTGAAATAAATACGCACATCAAATGAGGAAGAGGAAGATAAAAAAAAATTTGGTTAACAACAATAAAACAAAATAAAATTTATTTAAATATAGATAATATAGTAGGGGATAGAGTTCAGTGACGTAGAAGGATCCATATAGCCGACTCTGCCTAATGGGATAAGATTTGGTGGTTGTCAGATTAGGAATCACTCTAACTTGTGAATCATAATATTCAAATAAAAAATTATAAAATAAAAATTAATATAGTTTTGATAGCTAATAGCATATAAAAAATTAATACCTCATTTAGCAGTATAATACAATATATAAATGAAACTTTCCGGTCAAATGCCGTTGATATTAAAAAAAACTAGTATTATAATGACTTTTAAGTCAAACACTTTTTTCTTTTATGTCATCTTTGATTTCGAGATTCTACTTTGGTGGAGCTTTATGCTCCTATCATATAATATAAAATTCATTGTCACTTTATTGTTTTATAATAAATTTAGTTTAGTTTCTCGTTTATTGTGTTCAATTCATTTCTTAATGAATTACATTTACTTTTACTCGGTTAGATTAAACTTTTGATGACTTTTATAATTGTATAAAATAAGTAATTTGGATCTTATTCAACCAAAACTGAATTGTATAGTTCTTTAAGTTTCCAATTCATTTATAAGAACCATATCAATTTGTATGTGAATCTTAACATATCATTAAGATATGAATCAGAAATCATATGATTCTAACTACTATGGTAATATCCACTGAAGTCTCTGCAGACATTAATTGTAGAATAGATGGTGCTATTGTGGCTCTTTCTCTCATTGACAGCTGTAGTTGTTCTTGTGGGTTTATTTGCTGTTCTATTGTATGAGGAATAGTGGCTCTTCCTCCAAGGAAACGCCCAATTCGATGTGTAGCTTGCTGTAGGTTATGTAACCTTCTTTGATTTTGGCGATACTCCCGGTTCTGGTCTTCAACAAGTGGAGTAGGTGTTTCTGTTTGCGTTCGGGTTGCCATGTGCTTAATACTTCTTTTCTTTCTCGGCCTTTAGAAGTTGAAAAGGATCTTTGAAAACCAGAATTTTTCCTTTTGGTTCTTGCGGTTTCCCAAAAGGCCCTAGGGACAGATTAGATAGCTTGGTTATAAAAGCTTCAGGTAGGAAGGTTTGGTTACCTGTCCCTGCTTTTCTCTGAACTTCAAGAATTGGCTAACTCAGTGTTTTTCTATCTGGGAGTGTTTGAGTTGAGTGGTTGTTTGCTCACTAAGTGTCATTGCAAATGTTTTTTTTCAGTATGCCTAAAAGGATAAAAATAATCTTTATGTGAATGTTATTAAGAATTATGTTTTAGCTTTTCTGAATAAAAATGGCTGTTATCCCTTTGATCTAACAAAATTGAGAACTGTGGATAAGGTTGATACAAGGATATTCTTTTCGTTTTGTGGAATAGGATGATAATGGTTACTGTTTGAAATATCCAAATTTTTAGACTACACTTTTGTTACCAAACTATTCTATCTGCAGTTAAGAAGATTCTCAGATTTTTTATTATTATTATTTTTGACAATGTGACACCTCTAACGACTTTCTATGGATGAGCTTATTTTCCGTTTGATTGTAGTGTGGAGGTTTCTAGAATGTTCATTTCTAAGCTTGTCAGCACTGCTGCTTCTCACATATTCATTTCATCATTTGTATCTTTTTGAGTTTCACATGCTGATACAACTATGACTTCTGTCTACTTTAGTGATAAATATCTTTCGGTATTTTGACGCTGACCTTCTCCTTCTTCTTTTTTTTACTATTTGCAGATACACAACATCAATTTAATGGACGAGAAAGTGACTGGGGTTTTACTTCATATATGTCTCTAAGTGAACTCTATGATCCAAGTAGAGGATACCTTGTTAATGATTCATGTGTGATTGAAGCTGAAGTTACTGTCCGTAAGGTTGTAGATTACTGGAGTTATGACTCGAAAAAGGAAACAGGTTATGTTGGCCTTAAGAACCAAGGAGCTACTTGTTACATGAACTCTCTTCTGCAGACTCTGTATCACATTCCATACTTCAGAAAGGTCTAAATGTTCATTTAGTTCTATTATTGATATACTTAGTGAATGATCCTAAAATCTTATTTCCAGGCTGTTTATCATATGCCGACAACGGAGAATGATATGCCCTCTGGGAGCATTCCACTGGCTTTGCAGAGCCTTTTTTATAAACTTCAATATAGTGACAACAGTGTTGCTACAAAGGAATTGACAAAATCTTTTGGTTGGGACACATATGATTCTTTTATGCAACATGATGTCCAAGAACTCAACAGGGTTCTATGTGAAAAACTGGAAGATAAGATGAAGGTTTGAAAATTGCAAAGGATTTGTATTGACATTGGTCTATTTCATTCATTAAATTTGTTTGACTTTGAATATTGGCACAGGGTACTGTGGTTGAGGGCACAATTCAGCATTTGTTTGAAGGACATCACATGAACTATATTGAATGCATTAATGTGGACTACAAATCCACTAGAAAAGAGTCATTCTATGGTATGTATGACTTTTGCAACTTTTGGATATATTTTTATTTTAATTACTTCTTGGTTGTATTTTGTATAGATCTGCAGCTAGATGTAAAGGGTTGCCGTGATGTTTATGCTTCATTTGATAAGTATGTTGAGGTAGAGCGTCTTGAGGGGGATAATAAATATCAAGCTGAAAACCATGGGTTACAGGTATGTTAAACTTGAACATAAATGCTGAATTTTTATGTGGATCCTTTTTCCCTAGTTAATTTAAATCAAGTCTGTAGCTGCGTGGAGAAGTAATGTCTCTTTCATGCTTCATTTTCCTTAGAACTTGAGTTTATAATCTATTACACCTTTAGGCAAAAAACACAAAAAATGTGTCATTCCTTTTGAATTTTTTTGTTTTAGATTATTATGCCATCATCTTGTGTTAGTCTATGATGTTACGTATCTTCAGCAAACTGATAGTGTCCTATCAGCTACCACTGCATAATTCTCACTAGAGCTGTAAATTATAGTGCATAATACATAATGCTGGCTTAACTGATTGTTTGCTTGTTTTATTCTTATTGATGCTTGTCTAATGGATTTTCTTTGCTTGTTTACAATGAGTGCTTGATATTTGTTAATTTGGAATTTTAGAATCTAAAAAAAAACTAAATTTGGAACTTATGGGATTTAGAAAAACTGTGGATATAACATATTGTTCTCTGCATTTAGAAAATGGAACCATTAACACTTGTGCAGTCTTTTATGACAATAGGGAATACCTTATTTATTTATAATTGTGTGGTTTTATTAGACTCAGGATTTACTTTCACCCCTATAATTATGTTCTCTCAGGATGCTAAGAAGGGTGTTCTGTTCATTGATTTCCCACCGGTTTTGCAACTCCAACTTAAGCGATTTGAATATGATTTCATGCGTGATACAATGGTGAAGGTCAGTGAGCTGTTGACACTATGACTCATTCATGCAGTTTTTTTTATGTGTACCTTATTATAGCTTTTCTAGTTCTCCTTTAGTTCCTAAAAATTATTAATAATACGACGAAAAGTCTCTCTTATCTAAGATTTGGAACTTGCGAGACGTTGGCTGACTAGCAGAGCATCAAATGTTGGAGTTTTTTAAATTTATTTTGATTGCAAAATGAATATTTGTGATGTTGTCTGAAATATCATCTGACTAGATCATAGATGTAAATTTTGCTTAAGATCATGAAATGAAATAATACCACAGCAATGGTTTTGAAAGGCAGGTTTATAGACCATATTTTTAGGCCTCAACAAGGCCCTACATAAATTTGATGTTTCACTTTTATTCTTCCACTTCTTTATTGTATTTGCACAATTATTTCAGTTGCTAAATAGTATTCAGATGTTTCGTAAATCATTCCAGTTTATATTCCTTTGGTCACATATGTGGGGCATTGGCTCTATGGGAACATAGACAGCAAGATTGCATCATCTACTTAGTGTGACCCAGTAAGTTAATATAAGTAAATTTCTATTTCCATCTTGAAGCTTGGCACACACTCTTGGTGTTTAGCTCAGTTTTTGGTGTTAATATTGAAACATTCAAGGGCGATAAACTTTATCTCCTTCAAAAGGGAGATGATCTAGCTGCAGATACATCTATTATTATGGTTTCATTCAGTGATAGATTCAATCTAGCCATTATTCAGTTATAGGATACATCCTATCACAGCATAATCGAGTCTATCACATTTACTTGATTTGAGACCATTAACATCATTAATATTTCGATTCGCACTTTGAGCTCGAAATACTGTAGTAACATGGCTTTGTGTATACATATATTGATCCACTTTGAGCTTGAAGAACTAATTAAATGACTGCCAAATTGTATGATGAATATTATAATCATATAGTATGTATAGTTTTCCCCCATATTTGTAATTAATCATCCATCGGAATGCAGATAAATGATCGGTATGAGTTTCCACTTCAGCTGGACCTTGATAGAGATAATGGTAGATATCTTTCTCCTGATGCAGACAGGAGGGTCTGTAACCTCTATACTCTTCACAGGTAATTTCTCATTTTTAAAAGGGAACTAGATATAAGAAATTGACAGATTCTGGACCTGAGAGGCAGTTGGGGAAAAAATTACTAGGTATGAAGGATTATGAAATACTAATCTGATAAAATTCAAAATTGACAATATCATCAAAATTGTTTCTGATAGATAGAAGTCTGTTGAAATTGCACTGAATGCGCGTTTAAACATTAAAATATTTGAGTGGTCAAATCATTATGAATTTCTTCGTATAAGTAATAACAATCTGTCATTGTGTACCACAATATAATTTTCAGTTATTCATTGCCAAAAGAAAACTGTCCCAAAGTGGCATATAGTTTAAGTGTTAAATCCACAACGTATTTGAATAATTGTTTTGCAAGAATATTGATCACTTTTGTCATCAAATTAATCATGAGTATGCGTATCAACTATGTAAATCTCAAAGGTGATTATTAACTATGCAAGACAAATATGTCTTTTCCTATCACAGTGGGAAAAAACTACTTTTGATTTGTATTTAGTTATTTAAATTGCTCATTGAACTCTTGAACATTTATATATAAAACAAATGATGATCCTATATTATACCAATGAATTTAAGAGACTGAAATAGTCTATATCTTTGGATTTCATGAATTTTCCATAATGAATTGGAAAAATTCGTCAGCCAATTAAGTAGATTTATCATCTCATGCTTCATTTGAGAATAATGCTGCACTTTAAATCCGAATATACTTTGTTATCTTAATTTTAATTAGGACAATTGTTACCATACTAAAATATGAATGGTTCTAAAGAAATAAAGGAAAACTAACGGATGACATACAAAGATGGGTCGTAGTTAATAATTAATACACTAGGTCTTGGTGACTAGCAAAAATCAGTGTGGTTGTTGCTGCAAGCTTATAATATAGCCTCAACATCCAAAATTGGAAGGTAAAATTAACTAAAAGAATTTTAGCTTGTAGCAGCATTATGGGGTTGATGTCTTATAAGATATAACTACTGTAATAAATCTAAGTGGGGCAATTTGCCCAAACTGAGCTCATGCCTACCGGTTTAAAGTTGAAAAACTGTTATCATAATTACCTAACGAATTATTTGATCATTAGCTTAGTTGTCTTTCTCTGCAAGTGTCTAATATGAAATAACTAGTATTTGCTGATTTCGAATGATTTATTATTTGTTTCTTCTCTTGGATTGCAGTATTCTTGTTCACAGTGGTGGGGTGCATGGCGGACATTATTATGCTTTCATAAGACCAACTCTATCAGATCAATGGTATTTAACCTTATACCTCTTCCTTTATACACTGTTGTTAGGTGTATGTAATGAAAATATACTACTCTAGATACTACTAAATGTTTATGGTTGCAAACAATACCAAACGGCATCCATTATACTAGTTGCACAGAATGGGATGATTCAGTTGAGAATTGAGATCTGAATTAATCACATATATATTTTGACATCCTTCACTATGTGATGCGTTCAGCCTTTTAGTTATGTTCATTTGGCCATTTCTAAGGGTGTATTTCCTATTGCTCAACCGTAATACTATTTGAATTTTCTGCTTTTGCTTCACTGAGATTATATGTATGACTTGTGAGTTCTTGCCTCGATGTTGTGATTACATGCTATTATTAAGCTATTCATTTACAACTATTATTCGATAGGCTTATGAACAATGCTTTATTTAGTTTATTACTCTTACCTAACTGTAGAAAGTCAATTGCTTCTTTTCTGAATTGACCATTAACTGTGTAGTTTCCAGAATGAATTGTGTTTCACTCTGAAATTTAATGGAGTCGCTTTTTTTTAACTCAATGCTTAAATTAGAGTTCATGTTCTGTTACCTAAACTATATGGGCAAACTACATAGTATTAATTAGTTCTTTTATAAGCTATGTGAAGTTAAGATAACTTTCGTCACAGGTTTAAATTTGATGATGAGAGGGTTACTAAGGAAGATGCAAAAAGGGCACTGGAGGAGCAGTATGGTGGCGAAGAGGAGGTTTGAAAAATAACCGCAATTTTGTTTAATGCTAATGTCTCTCTTTGCAACCCTTCTTATGCTGCTTCTGCCTTTTACCATGTTGTCTTGAAGTTACCCCAGACAAATCCTGGCTTCAACAATACTCCATTTAAATTTACTAAATATTCAAATGCTTATATGCTTGTGTACATTCGTGAAAGTGATAAGGAGAAAATTATGTGTAATGTGGATGAGAAAGACATTGCTGAGCATCTCAGAGTAAGTTGATGAGATTTATTAGTTATATAATAGTTAAATATTTTTCTGATATTCACAAATTAATACCGTCAGATTAGACTAAAGAAAGAACAAGAAGAGAAGGAGCACAAGAAGAAAGAGAAAGCTGAGGCCCACCTTTACACTATCATAAAGGTTTGATGTAGGGTTCCAGTGTGCTGAGATATCTTTTGTTACTTTTCCGGCATTATAAGTCTTCTTTTCCCTAACCCATGTAGGTAGCTCGGAATGAGGATTTGGCAGAACAAATTGGAAAGGAAATATTTTTTGATCTTGTAGACCACGACAAAGTTCGGAGCTTTCGCATCCAAAAACAACTGCCATTCAACTATTTTAAGGTAAAAAGGTGATCAAGCTAGTTGATCATATGGAATTAACTGGTAGGTTTTCACAAGATGATGACGTACACATAATTATATATTATCTTAACAAGCTTATTTTCTTATAAATTTTAAACTGTGTTATGGCAATATGAAATATTTCATCTCGTCCTATCTTTAATAATAATTAAAGCAATGAGTACTTTTCAATACTTTTATGTGAGTTAAAGTTTTTCCCAGCGTTTCAAATTTCATTCTATGCCTACAAGTCTTTGGCGAAATTTTTTGTTTCACATGCCAACCAAGAAGCAAGGTTCAAATCCCAAGTGCTGAAGCAGATCCTTCATTGTAAGCTCATCCTTCATCTGTGTGTTCGTACACATTGAGCCACAAGCTTATCCATTGTCCACAAATGAGTTGCGAGCTCATCCTTTACCTGCAAGCAATCTGCAAGCTCATCCTTCACCCAAGCCAATGTTACCTAAGCCCTTGTTCTGTAGCCATGAACTGCGAATGACATGATGACTTTGGGCATCAATTTTTTTGTTGTAATTGATCTGGCTTTGACAAGTGACATCAGAATCATTCACGGAGACTTTGATCGCATTCATGGAACAATGGAATGACTTCGATTTGAGTGAACAGAGGAATGATTTCGACTTCTTCGACATCATTCATGAACTGGTAGAAAAAAGTGATCCGTTAGATTTTCACATGGAAGTCTTATCCCTCCTTTTCGCCCTTTTACTCACAGCTTTCATTTTCACCTCTTTCTTCTTCTCATTAGTGCCTTTTGAACTGCGTGTCATCTTACCCTGGTATGGCATGGCATTGTGTTGTTCTGACCGGGGACCAATTTTAGCACAAAATGAGATTTCAAACATTGGTTCTCCCAATCCAAAGTAGTTCCTTCAAACAATGATGATGATGTGAAATTATAGTTCTGTTTAGAAGAAGTTTCAAATGTTGGGGATTGAAAATATAAAATAGCTATTCTGTTTTGTATGGAGGAAAAGACAGGGGCAGTATGAATTAATATTCATGGATCATCTTAACGAATGATATAGACATGCTATACTAAAAGAGGATTTAGTTTTTGAATCTTTTGGTTTGGTACAACTTGTAGAATTCTCACATTCATATGCATAGCCAGATCAGCCATATGCATAACAATTACTTGACTTAGAATCCGTAATTTTTTTTTGAACACCTTTAATATAGGTTTAATTGACCCAGATTCTGCATTATACATGATCTCCTTATATCATTGTATTGCTTCGTTATTGGCCTGCAAATTTCTTAATCTCTAAATAAACAATTCCATTGGCAGGAGGAGGTGGCTATAGAATTTGGCATTCCAGTGCAGTTTCTGCGGTTCTGGTTGTGGGCCAAGCGGCAAAACCACACATATCGACCCAATCGGCCTTTATTGCCTCAGGAAGAAGCTCAGTCCGTGAGTATAGTATAGTTCTCTGTTCACTTTTGTTTCAAAATGTAAAAATGTTCTCTGTAAATCCTGGAACTAAAAGTTAACTGTTTATTACAGCAATTTTTATCAAGATATTGCACCTATGTTAGACTGCCTGACTGTTCCTCTGCCAAGTGAACATGAAAATCAACGTATCTATTTGCATGTACTTTATTGAGATTTTCTTGAACAGGGATCTCCACCTTAGTATCTTGGTATTTTGGATTGGCATGGGTTTCATTGGGCTTGCACATTTATTTCAGCCCTTGATGGGCCAGGTAATTTTAGGATGCTCTATAATGCCTAATATCATAAAAGGGTGTCCTTCATAGTGACTAGTTAATTTGAGATGGAATTTATCCACTCAACTTCAACATGGTACCTGAGTTTGTACCTCATCTTTAATGATGTGGTGATTGAGGGGTCATGAAGAGAGCAAAGAACTCCTTTTAGTATTGCATTGCTAAGTGAGATCATCTTGGTCTTGTTTAACTATCAAAGGATCTCCACCTAAATGCCTTGCCATTTTGGGTTGGAATGGGCTCCTTGGGCTTCTACAAAAAGTAATAGAGTTATTTTTCTTTTGTTTTTTTGCATGAGTTCATTTTTTGAATGGGGGCCTTGACACAACTGTAAAGGTGCTGTCATATGACTTGGAGGTCACGGGTTTGAATCACGGAAATAGCCTCTTGCAAAGCAGGATAAAACTACGTACAATAGACCATTCTTCAAGACTTCGTATTAGTGGGAGTTTCATGCACTGGGCCACCCTTTATAGGTTAAGTGAATTGCACAAAAAAAAAAGGAGCGAGTGTCATGGAGTTTGAGTAGCCTTGTCCAGACCTGAACTACTTGCCAAACGCGACAATAAGTCATAAATAGTTTAGTGATAGTCAAGTTGAAACCTTCAGTTTTCTTTTATAATTCTTCGTCCAATTCCCGATTGTATATTCCATCTTTTTGATAGATTTCAAGCCCCCATATATTGTTCCAATTTTTAAAAAATATTTGTTCATCCATCGTGATTGCAATGATTTTTTTCTTGTACTTCCATGTGGTCCTTTTGTATATAAATCAATAATGATCGATACATTTTCTGTTTATTGCATATAATGATCCCTAGTATCTAACAGTTGCTTGTCTTATTTCTATAAACATTTATAGGTTGGACAGCTTAGGGAGGTTTCAAATAAGGCACATAATGCTGAGTTGAAGCTTTTCTTGGAAGTAGAGCTTGGACCGGTAAATCCATCTTTCACTGCCTTGTGCGTATTGGGTTGTTCCCTTTTGACATTCTGTATTTGTACTCATAATCTGTATAAAGGTGAAAATATTTTTTAGCAAAAGCTTCATGTTCTTATCATATTGCCTGACCCAATTTTCTGATCAATTGTGGTGACCTAGGATCTTCACCCTCTTCTTCCACCACTAAAAACGAAGGAGGACATACTACTTTTCTTTAAGCTCTATGACCCTGAAAAAGAAGATCTGAGGTATGCTTTATTCCTCAATTATTTTGATTATGAGTTTGCCTGATTACTTCCGAAAGAATAGTTTAGTGCAAAAAATTCCTGCCAATATGGAATTGACGAGACAAGCCTTTGCTATCAAACTAGTTTCTGATCTGAAATCCTCAAGTGTATAATGAAAGAGAATCTTATTGTGGGCCAATCTTCTTCTTAATGTTTTATTTGTTCGTCTTTTGTGTTTGTAGATTTGTAGGAAGGCTGTTTGTGAAGGCTCTTGGGAAACCAATTGACATACTCTCAAAATTGATTGAAATGGCTGAATTTCCTGCAAATGAAGAAATCGAACTTTATGAGGTGTGGTTTATGTGCAACGGAGCTAATGGATTCCTTCAGCTCTTTAACTCAATATTTTGGATTTAGAAATAGGTCCTTCATTGCTAGGGATAGAGAATCAATGCAGAGTAGATATAAAGTTACTACACTCTTAATATTTAAGACAAATATTAAGTTGGAATTACATGATCTTTGAAGTTCTAATCATATGTTAAACTGATCATTAATTAAATATTGTGTGCAACATCATTTTGACCGCATATTTTGTTAAAACATTAATTTTTATTAGCAAAATAATAAAAGAAATGATGAATTGTAAATTTTTTTCACAAGCTATCTGCCATTTAAATGTTTCCAAAGTTCTCAATATGCTCAATATTTCAGTTTCCAAGGTTTTTCATGTGAAGGTTGGAGTTGGCTAACCTTAATTGTTGACAAGAGAAGGAACTTGTTTCATTTTAGCTGTTGATTACAGTTCAGACGAAGAAAGTTTTATATTATTTTCATTAATAAAATCCAAATTGATATCCTAGGTTCCAGTTTAAAACTGTCCAAGAAGTAGCTTGTTGAAAGCTATCCTTTTTCTCATGTGTTAAGATTCTCAGATAGATGTCTTATCGTATTAATTAAACAGAGGAATCTAACTTGTTCACAAAGTATCTTCTTGATAATATACTTACGTGTCTTATGCTAATCCAAGATAGGGATCTAATTTTGCTCTGCTACAATGTATAGGAAATAAAGTTCGAACCAAATGTTATGTGTGAACACATCGATAAGAGGATTTCTTTTAAATCAAGCCAGGTATATATATAGATACATAGTTTTTCTACATTTCTACTGTAATTCCATTTCTTCACTTATCTTGTTTGCTGAATGTAGCTTGAAGATGGAGATATCATGTGTTATCAAAAAGCTTTGACATCAACAAATAGAGATCAGTTTCGGTATCCTGATGTTCCATCTTTCTTGGAATATGTTCGTAACCGCCAGGTCTGTCTTTCTCAACCTTAGTAAATGCCATTCCTAGAATGCTTCAGCATGTGATTCCATTTGGAGACATGTAGCCTTTTCCAATAGAGTTATCTGGAAAACCCTAAGAAGACAAATTTATTGAATAATGTCAGCCTTTTTTACATATGATCCAGAAGTTTTAGCAGATACCAAAGTCAAGGTTTCAAAAACTGTATATAAACTGTAGTTGGAGTTCAGTAAGGTAGTGGTAGTATCTGTATGCCTTGCTAAATTGACTTACTATTTGTCACCCTTAAGAATGGAGCAAGACACCATATGAACCTTACCATGGGAGATTATTGAGCTTCTATACAGCAGCAAGTCCTCTTGCAGTTGTGGTGCAATTGTGTTCTCTCAGTTGGTTCAACCTCCTACTTTCACAATGGAATGGTCTAATGCCAAAGGAAAGAATGTCTTTGAAATCCTTCCTTGGTTGGCAGTTAGGTAGGTCTGCAGCAAAATAAGTATTTTAAGTTAATACTTAGGACAGCTTACGATTTGAAGTGAAGTTGGTTTGGTTAAGTTGGCCCAGATGAACCCAAATAAGATTTTTAACTGCACATCAAATTAGACCGTATATCATCTATGTGTTTTGCTGAAAGTCTGACTAGGTGGCTATGTAATGCTTACTCAGGCAGATACTTTTCAAAACCATGGCTGAAGTTTTAAGGGGAAATGTTTTCTAGAGGAAACTTTGTGATGGGAAAAATCACAGTTGAGATGCATCCTGCAGATTCTTTACTTCTCCTATACCCATTTTGTAAATCTGAAAAAAAGGGTGTAGCATTTCTTCTTTTTATCTTTTTCCCCAAATTGTCTCATAAACTTAAGAAGAAGCTACTTATATTTAACTACTCAAATTTGATGCTTCTAGAAAAATTGTAAGAATGTGGAACATTCGAATTGAACTACTATGTTCCACCTGTACTTGGTGGTGCGATCCAAAGTTTTAATCCATGAGTCACTTTGTTTGGTCAGATTTTTTGATCAAAGAAAATGAAGGTCAAGTTTCCCATATTGGACGGAAGAAGAAGAGAGAAGAAAAGAGATGGTGGAAGCTACAGTCATTTACTTGGAAGAAAAATGAGGAAAGCAAGGGTGGAAAGCTGTACAATTTTTTTAATGAAAATTTTCCATCTAAATTTCAAAGAGAATGTGATGGTTGAGTGCTTGCTTAGTGTGCATTTGGCTAACCCTTGGTTGCCAGTGTGATTGGATTTCATTTTCTAAATTGCACATTGTTTTCTTCTCTTCCGCTGTTCAAGAGGCTTGTACTCAAGGCTTGCATAATTTTTTGTTATAGATTGTTCATTTTCGATCCTTGGAGAAGCCAAAGGAGGAGGATTTTTCCTTGGAACTGTAAGTTTTGAGAATATAATTCTCTTTAACACTTATCTGGCTAAGTTATTTTACTAACTTTCATTCTCATATGATATTGGTTCAGATCTAAACTCTTTACGTATGATGATGTTGTTGAAAGAGTTGCTCGCCATCTTGGTCTAGATGATCCAACGAAAATTCGCCTTACATCTCATAACTGCTATTCTCAGCAGCCTAAACCACAACCAATTAAGTACCGTGGTGTGGATCATCTTTCAGACATGCTGGTTCATTATAACCAGGTTTTATTATTATTTTTTCAATAATTTATTTTTTAGAAGCACATTGTTTATGGTAAATTTAGTGAATTAATGGATGCTACTTTAATTGCCGCAGACATCTGATATATTGTATTATGAGATATTGGATATTCCTCTTCCTGAATTGCAAGGTTTAAAAACTCTAAAAGTAGCATTCCACCATGCCACAAAAGAGGAGGTTGACTTTATCCTTTTATTCTTTATATATTTCCTTGTTTTGGTAAATTTTCTTGTAACTTATATGTTTTATTTTTAGGTGGGAATTCACAGCATTCGACTTCCAAAAAATAGCACTGTGGCCGACGTAATAAATGACCTAAAGACTAAAGTAACTTCATTTCTCGTGTACTTTGTTTTTTATTTCTAAAATATCCAAGTTTTTACCTTGAGTGTCTAATTGACCATATTTTGTGGCTTCTTTATTAGTGTTTTACCACTTCTAATGTTTAATTTCTGTATATTAGGTTGAGCTCTCTCGTCCTGATGCTGAACTCAGGTTGCTTGAAGTTTTTTATCACAAAATCTACAAGGTACCATTTTGTCATTATTACTCTTAGGGGAAGAGAAAAAAGCTTATATATTTTGTAATGACTTTCTGTTTGGTATGTTGATCCCTAAAAGCCTTGAGATAAACACTAACGTCCCTGATTTCAATCTAGTGAAAACTTGCATGTGACAGGCATTAAAATTCTATCCTATTGGACATCAAGCCACCAATTATTTTCTACACTTAGAAATCCTCTCATCTTACTGTTTGGCATTTTGACCTTCATCTTACTTTTTATCCATGCAGATCTTTCCACCTGGTGAGAAGATTGAGAACATTAATGATCAGTATTGGACTTTGCGTGCAGAGGAGGTAAGTTGTATTGGGGATACTTTTACATTACATTTTTCTGAAATTTTATTGTTTACATGCTCTATTGTGTTGTTTCATCTTTGTTAGGAGACCTATCTGTTTCAAGGCAAACATGTATGATTGTGTCAAATATTGTGATTTAATGGTATCTTATGACCGATTGGGTATTCTCCTTGCAGATTCCAGAAGAAGAGAAAAACCTTGGGCCTCATGATCGCTTGATACATGTTTACCATTTTAATAGAGATCCTAATCAGAACCAAATGGCAAGTATAATATGTTTGACTTGTGCTATTTTTTGTAGCATTGAATAAAATAGATGTATTTCTCTTTTGGTAATAATTAGCATCTGGTGTATTTTATATTCTTTGCCAACAAATTCTTGTGTGATTTCTTTTACCTGTATTGAACTTTTTCCCATTCTTAATTGCCTTGTAGATGTCCACATGCTTTACTCCACTGATCACATTATTATACAGATCCATGATTACTTGTTACCTCTATATCTTGTGAAGTCAAACTTCCCTATGAACATGTTTTTTGTTTCTTTGCAGCAAGTTCAGAATTTTGGAGAGCCTTTCTTCTTAGTCATTAAGGAAGGTGAAACTTTAGCCAATGTCAAGATACACATTCAGAAGAAACTGCAAGTTCCAGATGACGATTTCTCAAAGGTACTTTTCTTCTTACTTTAGTGATCATTTATATTGCATCTTTATTATAAAATGCACTGTCTGATGTAATCTTTAGCTTTGTAAGGATCACTTTGTACCTAGCTGTGTCCCATGTC
>JBAMHZ010425140.1:0-11267 GCA_037177395.1 Alpinia galanga | reverse complement strand
CGCCTAGTCAACGACTCCGGCGCTGTCGCCGTTCTCCTCCGCCACGCCGCTGCTACCGACCTCCCAGACCTCCAGGACCTCTCCCTCCGGACCCTCCTCCACCTCTCCCTCGATGGCGATGACGCCCGCCTCGGCCTCGTCGCCGAGGGTGCCCTCGACCCCGTTGTTGCCGCCCTATCCCCCGGCTGCTCCTCTTTAGCCGCCCTCGCCGCCACGCTCCTAACCAGCCTCGCGGTCGTCGAGGTCAACAAGGCCACCATCGGAGCCCACCCCTTCGCGATCCCGCGACTTGCTGCGCTCCTCCGCGACGGCGACTCGCGGGAGCGGCGGGAAGCGACCACTACCCTTTACGAGATGTGCAAGTTTGCGGACAACCGTCGTAGAGCCGTGCGCGCCGGCGCTGTGCCTCCGCTTGTGCGCCTCGTGCGCGAGGGCTCTGAGAGGGCGGTCCGAGTCCTGGGTCTCCTTGCCAAATGCCGCGAAGGGAAGGATGAGATGAGGAAGACGATCGGATTCGTGAAGGCATTGGCGGAGGCTTTAAGAGCAGGGAGCCCGAGGGCCATCGAGCACGGCCTCTTGGTGCTCAACTTGGTGTGCTTGGAAAGCAAAGACATGGCCTTGGAGACCATTCAAGAAGGTGGTTTGCAACTTTGCTCTCATTTGTTCTGCGACCCGAACCAGAAGACGAGAAAGAGCGCCATGGAATTGGCTTTCACTCTGCAAAACGCAAATCACTATTCTTGAACTCAATTTATCATGGCACTCCGTCAATTCTTGGAATGCTTCATTCAAGCAAACATAGGTTAGTGAATCTACATGCACTTGCTTTCTTTACTTCAAAACTCACGCCTGAAAGTAGCCAACAAAAAATATATATATACATTTCAAAAAATTTCTTTGTTGTCGCAAGAGTTCCTTCTTCATAGCTCAGGATTCCGGAGGCGTTGTAGCAATAATTCCTAGTGTTTATATGTTGTAAAGCATGTAGGTTGTTAGCTGAATCTCTCATGCTTCAATTGGAATCCTATCACACACTGCTGTTGCTTGGGAAGATGTGCTCACGTATATATTTCAGTGGTATTTTTCTGATTTATTCCATTTTATTTCGCTCTATCTTCTTTGAAATGTTTATCATGTACTGAGTTGGCAAGTAATATATTTTGAGGTTTGCTCCACTTTGATGCTACATTATCTCTGACTATTGCTGATCAGACATTAAAATTCTCTGTGGCTATTAAATAAAAATTGTCTTTTGATTGGATTCATTGAGATGTGTAGATCAATGGGTTGTACCTATAGTTTTTATTCGAACTTCAGAACCTTTATGGCTGTAATTTGGGTTGAATATAGGAGCCAGTATATGAACCATTTTTTTGGAATTCTGTTCGCATTTGGATCCTAGTTTGAATGTACAGTAGCTGATGTTTTAGTGCTGTGGAACATTTCAGTCCCGACAACTGAATGAGCAAGCTCGCTATTGCTTTCAACGTGCCTTTGTATATTTGGGAATCTTAATAGTTTGAATCGCTGCTTTCTTGCCATGACAAGAACATGAAAGACATTTTGAGTTTTACCATTAGGTTAGCACAAATACTGTACATAAATTTGTTCCTGTTATACGTGATTTGCATAACTTCAGAATAACTCGGTCTCACAATATAGAAAAACAAAAACTCCAATGAACTACTTTTGTCAAGAGCTGCTCATTCATTGTAACCCTAGTTAGTTTTTGTAGCATATATGTAAATCATGAACGGTCTTATGGATTACAAAAGGTCCGCTAGAAAACAATGGCTCAAGTCTTTGTCACACACAATGGAAAGGCATATTTACTGGCTCAAACTTAGTTGGCAATTGAAACTGAGAAATATTTCATCTAATTAGACGTTTACCAAGTATTATTTAGAAAGCTGGAAATGTGGCTGGCTGAAGGGGAAGAGAATACTAGACTGAATTAGCTAATGGACCACATAACACAGTAGATAGAAATATTCTGTTAAGTTGGAAATAAATGGGTGATAAAACTGGAAAGAGCGTTGTGCAGGTGCGTGGGCCTTGCAGACAGCAATCGGTTTGGATCTCACCCGAGTCCATTAGCATAGGAATTAATTTTCTGCAGTAGGTTCAGTAATAATTATAGCCAACTGGAGCTACAACCTGCTCTTCCTTTGTTAAGAATTCATTTTTCTTGTGCTGACATCTCGATCACTTAATGTGAGGACAATGTGCATCTGAGGGCATTGAATATATATTCAACAAGAAGAATGATCAAAATGTTTATTTACTTGAAAATGTTAGAGTTGTTTTGTTCAATGTCAGTACATCATATGTTCGTCCTATCTGCTTCTGAATTGGTTCCATTTGATCACTCATGGAGAATGTTCATCTTTATGTCAGCTCGCGGGAGAAGGAAACCAACCGATAAGAGCAAGGAGTTTTGCAAGTCACGAATCTAAAGGGATCGAGCAATTGTATCACGACCTGGCACAAGGAAAGGTTGCTCTGATGGACTAAATCCAACATGCTCAGCTACGCGAAGCCTATTGGGGGACTCAGCTAGAAAACATGAATCGGGAGGGTCTCCTGAAACATGGCATATATGCTAGTCACCACTGTACTGTGTCCATGTAAGTAAATGGCGGGTTGCTAAGTTTTGCAGTGTCATGTAGCTAGAGATTGAATGGTAATACTGCAATTAGTTTCTGCATTCGTCTATCTGCCATGTCTGTTTGCTGCACTGATCGATCGAGTATGTATTGGTATTGTTATCCACTTTTCGTTTAAATAAATTCAGACATGTTAAAGAATTATATATGATGGAAAAATAAGGGAAAACTGACAGAAAGGATTATTTATTTATTCAATTTGATTCATTCAAAGAAATTTTTTATTTGAAGGAATGCTACAAGGATTATAAACGTTAAAATAGTTTTAAATCGAATATAGGAATTAATGCAGAAAGTAATCTCTATCTAATTGTTAAAAAGACAATCTTATTACTAACTTTTTAAAAAATTTTACTCCGCTTAAATCAATCTCTTTTGTTAGTTAAATATCTGACTAAGTTTTTCTTTTCCTGAAATAATAATATCTTTTAAACCCTCTCCTTCCTTCTGCTTTTTTACAATAATTAAATTCGGATTGAAATTTAACTATCAATGAACTCTAATATAATTTATAAAAAATATATAATATATTTTAATTAATATCTAATTACAGATTGATTAAAACTAATTAGGTGACTGCAAAACTAAAAATAACTATGTAAAAAAATATTTTTAACAGAAGGTTAATTATAAAATATGCTAACAGCATTGATGGACTGTACATGGCTATAACACATGAAATAGAAAAATAATTTGACCAAGATTAATACTTTTTAAATAGTCACGGATTATAATATATATATATATATATATAATTCTTAAAAATAATATTTTTTTCACTCAATGAATTAGTTGGTCAAAATCTAAATTTAATTTTGTGCCGTACGTTTCGTAGTTGAAAAATACCTTTATTATTATTTTTAAATCTTTTTTAATTTTTAAAGAATTTTAAAATCGTCAAAAATAGTCTTAATGTAATATCATTTAAGTAGCGATAATGGCGTGAAATATACAAAAGATCATGATCTTTAAAACCCATTTTTTTTAAAAAAAAAAAAACACGATTTATCTGAACATATGCTCGTGGCCTTCGACCCACCATCCCCTCTCGTCGTCTCCCAACATTTTAAGCCACTTCCCTTGTGTGAGTGTCACCCCTCTTTATCCCGTGTTCCATCTCCATCTGTTCATTAAATTTTTCTTTAAAAAAAAGTGCGAGTGCTAAAAATAAGGCAAGGGAAATATTATAGATGTTTTTTTGTTAAAAAGTAATTAAAAAATATGGAACCCCTACTAAAAAAAAGGAATTTATAAGGATACAGCAGTTCAACACAGGGATAAGGAAATGTGTAGAGCGAATTTAAAGCTATATGAGCTTTGCATTGCATTGTTTATATATACATGGCACAAATGAGTACCATCTCTCTCCAAGACTTCATCTTGCCACATGTGTGCATGTCAAAAGTGAGATGGAGAGCAGCAGAGAGAAAAGGATCGCGGAGTTTTTCAAGGCCAAGACTCTTCTCGTCACTGGATCAACTGGGTTTCTGGCTAAAAGTACCTACTTTTGTATTAATTTCTCATCGCCGTTGCATGCATGTTTCATTTACGACAAAATATATCAAAGAAGAAGAAAGAAATTAAACAAGCAAACAGAGAAAGTGAGCTAGCTAGTGTTTGACGATCGACGACGTAACTTGAATCTTGTGTGTTTTTCTTTCTTTGTTTTTTTGGTTTTTTTTTTTTTTTTTTGGAACGAATCAAGTATTCGTGGAGAAGTTGTTGAGGGTTCAAGCAGACGTGAAGAGGGTCTTCCTCCTCATCAGAGCTGCCGACGCTACATCAGCCATGCAACGTCTTCAGCATGAGGTACGTACCTACGATTTATGTTCGTATACATGGACGACGTACGCTTAGTTTTCTTCTGTTCCCTCACAAGAAGCTCTCAATTGGTCTCCTTGAATTAATTATAGCAGTGCTGTCAAGAAAATAAGCATGGGTTGATTCTAACCTGGTGCACTCTTCAGATATTAGGGAAGGAATTATTCAAGGCCCTGCAAGCGAAATATGGCGACGAATTCCAGTCATTTGCGACAAGCAAATTGTGTCCTGTGGCTGGAGATATCGTTCATGAGAATTTAGGAATTCAAGATTCTAATCTTGTAGACATATTGTGGAAGGAAGTGCAAATTATTGTCAACGTTGCTGCCACCACCAACTTTAGAGAGAGGTAATAATTAATTTAAACACACACACACATATATATTTGAAGAATGATTGTTATCAATCGACCTAAATATGCAGTTATGATGTTTCTTTGGGCATAAACGTGGTCGGAGCTAAGCAAGTGTTGCAGTTTGCAAAACGATGTGTGAAACTCGAAATGTTTCTCCATGTTTCAACTGGTATTTTTACCTTGTTTTCCTTTATGCGTCTGAAATCATCAGATTTAATCTAAACTATAATTAATAATACATTATTTATTTATTCTCCCCAGCTTACGTATCTGGTACTGACCGCAGTGGACTAATAACAGAGAAGAGATTGTTCATGGGTGAAACTCTTAAAGGATCAAACTCTTATTATTTGGACATTGAATCTGAGATAGATTTGGCAAAGAAGAAGAAGGTGGAGCTGCAAGCTGACCGTAATCTCACTCCACGAGCCCAAAAACTGGCCATGAAAGAGTTGGGCATGCAAAGGTTAATTTAAGTAAAACTATGTATAATATTTCTGAACAACTAATTGCTAATTAACTATATATATGAAACTAATCAAAATTGCACAATATATATCCAATTAAAGAGCAAGGTTTTTTGGGTGGCCCAACACTTATGTTTTCACTAAGGCAATGGGTGAGATGGTGCTAGGGCACCTGAGGGGAGACTTGCCTCTGGTCATTGTGAGACCGAGTATCATTACGAGCATCCTTAGAGATCCATTGCCTGGTTGGATAGAAGGCATAAGGTCAAATCAATACAGCTCTATACTCCGTCCATTTAATTTGCATTATTGTTGGCATTTATATATGCATAGCGATGTAACTGGTGCAGGACAATTGACATCTTCATGATGGCTTATGCAAACAGGAAGCTCCAAAGTTTTCCAGGAGACCTTGAGTCGACTGTAGATTTGGTACGATCAGTTATGTTTGAAACTATATATAGCAAAACTGAAGTAGTGGTATATATTAATTAACCATGTATGCGTGGATCGATGTAGATACCAGGAGACATGGTGGTGAATGTTATGATGGCTACCATGGTGGCTCACTCAAATCAGCATTCTGAGTTCATCTACCATGTTGGCTCCTCCACGAGAAACCCTTTGACTTATGCTTCTCTAGTGCAGTGCTGGTTCGATTATTTCTCTGCCAATCCCCGTACAGGGAAGGATGGAAAACCGCTAAAGATCACCAGAAAGATGACTCCGATGAGCAATAGAATCGCCTTCTTATTTATAGCATACAAGTTGTCATTACAGGTGATTATATATATATATATATATGAATCTCAAATGGTCTTATATAATTAGATTAATCTCCGGATTGATTGTGTTCTTTGATTATATGTATATATATTTATGTGTTTTATTTAGGTACTTCAGCTTATTCATTTTCTAACTCGTGGATTTGTATTTGGGCGTCTACGCGATGAGCTGAACCGCAAGTATAAGTATTCGAAGCTTCTTATCGATCTTTTTGAGCCCTACACTTTCTTCAAAGGCCGGTATATATGTTTTTGTTTTTCATCCACAATAAAGAAATAATTATGAAAACAGTATTAATTCATATAGATGATCTTGTTTTGGGCGTAATTAAGGTACGATGATTACAACTTGGAAAAATTAAGGGCGATGATGGGAAAGGAGGAGATGTTTGATATGGACTTCAAGCACATCGAGTGGAACTCTTATCTCCACGACATTCATATCCCAGGCATTCTCAAATACGAATGCCAGTGATGATTAACTATTTATTTAATCGGATTTAATTTTATGAAATGGTTTGTACGTATAATTGTATGTGCATGAATATGATGTACGGTATATACATGTTTTTTTTTAAAATAAAATATTGGTAACGCATCCGTATACTTGAATAAAAATAATCCTTGTGGGAGAAATGGAGTTTTTTATTTTATTTTATTATTATTATTATTATTCGATGGATAAGTCTCGCCTGGCCCACTGGTTTATCAAATAGAATGGCAGAAATAGTTAGACCCGCTATTTTCACCTTCGGCGACCCGGCATCAAATTCAAATTTTAAATAGCCCCACGCCGCTTGCGAGGGGAGGCCCACCGTGCTCTTCTGATTGTCTCCGCTTCGTTTCCTCGTCGTCTTCGTCTCCTACGGCGATCTACAAATCTATCGGGCTTCCATTATTTTTCAGTAGTTTTCCTCGAGCCAGGAGTTGAGTTCCAACGTGATCTTGTTTCTGTGGCGTCGGATATGAGTGATTATCCATCGGGTATGTTCTCGACCATTGTATTGTTTGCTCGTCGTGTTATCTTTACATGGGATTGTATTTGAGGTCTATATTTAATTAGTGTTCCTCTAGGTTTTCGCTTTCGAGCATGGATCAATTGTGTGTTGCTTTTTGATTGGTTAGTCCCTACTGCATCGCTGCCCTTTTTCCTCTTTGTTGGATTTTACTGCGGAAGATGATACTTGATTCTGTTCATTTTGGTTGCGATTCCTCTCTTAGAGTTCTCGTCTCATTCTCACTCTATTCGTATGCGATTCCTAATTGTATTTTTGAACTGGATACGAAGGGAACCTTCGTGTAGCCTTTGTTTCATTCTCATTCTCACTCCCTTCCATCATTGTTCCTTGGTTGTTCTGAGTTCGTGGCTCCACGATTTGGCTGCCCTGATTCCAGAACTTGAACTTGAACCTGTGTTTTCGGACTTAACTCCTTCACCACTTTCATCAAGTTCTGCCCTGATCCAGAACTTGAACTTGAACCGGTGTTGGTCACTCCAGCTGCTTCATTACATCACCACATTATTCAATTTGACACACATATATTTGATTAATGTTAGTTACATCACGCATCTATTTCGTTATTTTGTCAGTTAAATTAATGCTGTTAATAATTATAGAGTAAAATGATAAAAGATTAAAAAATTTAAAGGTGCTTTGGTAATTATATAACTTCAAATGATTTTTTTTTTGTTTCTTCACCTCGTGTTAGCCCGTCAATCAAGCCACGGAGCTACCTCATGCTATCGTGAGAAGAAAAAACCCAACCCATTATTTATTTTTACCACTTTCTTTTCTTTCTCCTTCTAGTGCAGTAAACCAACCCTAGATAATCTTTATTTTCTTCACTTCCCCTACTGAACTTTAGGGACCAAAACCTAGCCCCAGGGCTTGTTTGGACGGGTAGTACAGTCATATTAAAATCTGAAAAGATAAGAGATCAATTCTTGAGTTTCACTATCAGACTATCGATGACTCTACATTTCTGCGCTGGCTACCTTAGATTCCTGATTTACCCCACTCAATATGTAAAGGCAAAGATGAGGGACCACTAATATGGCAGTTCCACATTTTTTTTAGGGACCAAAACCTTTAATTTTGTCAAAAATAAAAATAACAATTTAAAATTCAAATCTCGTAATTTAATAGATTGATAAAAATATTAATTTATTACAAAATTTTGTTACATACTTTTGCTCTGTTTATCATGAGTATGTAACTACAATGATCATATTGTGATAAATGGAAGTGAAATCCAACCTTTTGATTAGATTAAATATCACAAATCTTTTAATTTATTGAGTAAATGGAATAACAATGATGAACAAAGTTAAACATAATTACATAGCAAAGGCCTCAAGCCACCACCAGGGAATAGAAAATTGTTCAAATATGGAAATCTACAGCTGAGAACTAAGAGTACATAGACTAACTGCAAAATGCTCAAGGTTTACAAGATAAACTAAGAGCATAATTGAGCGCATCCTTCATAGGAAACACTCAAAGCTCAATGCCAAATTAATTACCTTGCTAGAATTGGTTCACCAAAAGCGATGCTAGAATTGATTCAGGAAAGGGATACATTCTTTCCAGTATCGCTTGATCGCGTCGACAACCTTAAAAGAGAGAGCCTTGTCCTCAGGGTAATATGCAATTGGATCAGAAAGTAAAGGGGTTTGAACGCCGAGTACACCTTCTAAAGTCGCATGGAGACAGTATGCTGAGTATGTGACATGGTAACCTCCTTCTTGGACAATTAATATGCGTCCCGTTGAATGCTCGCGTACTACTTCACCAATCTTCCTATAACCTGCCATTGTCAGGCATTGCCTTCCATTTGGATCAAACTGAAACAAAACAGAAGCTATCAGTGACAAGATGTATCCCATATGCCAAATGGATTATAATTAGTCTTCCCCGGATTGCTCTAATGAACAATTATTGCAAAAAGAAATGAAGTGTCTAGGTTGAAATGAAACAGCAAAGGCTATTCTCCAAGAAGAGACATCCCTTTTTCAGTTCACTATTGTTCATAGTTCATATATGATCGATCAATATAACAAATAAGTACATAATCAAATTGGTAATATGAAGAACAAGGTCAGTAGACAGTGTTATAGTTGTAAAAAGAGATGAAGTTGACTAACATCAGTATCACCATTCAACAACTCACCGCACTAGAATCTTGCCCGACAACCAGAACAATAAGATTGGGTTCAAATTTCTGAATAGCTGGAACAACGAGTTCATTCATTGCATAACCATAGCCCTCATCGCCTGTCCCATTGGGCAATGGTATATTCAGATTATAACCAAACCCATTTCCTTCACCTAGCTCATGGATAGAACCATCCTGTGGATGTGAAGGTCCCCAAGA
The DNA here is from genome assembly GCA_037177395.1 of Alpinia galanga. Lineage (NCBI taxonomy): Eukaryota > Viridiplantae > Streptophyta > Magnoliopsida > Zingiberales > Zingiberaceae > Alpinia > Alpinia galanga. The sequence continues at coordinate 1,798 of JBAMHZ010425140.1, read as the reverse complement.
AGCATGGTTCATGTGAAGGGAGATGGTAAGAACATTGCCTGAGCGATAAAAACCTTCCGCTGTACCATTCCCATAATGCACATCGATATCAATTACAGCAATTTTTCTGCAGCCAGAATCTAGAGCAAGTTGTACGGCAAGTCCAGCATTATTCAAGAAGCAATAACCATCTGCTCTATTAGGCTGTGCATGGTGGCCTGGGGGGCGCACTAGGGCATATGCGAAGTTTGCATTTCCATCTAATATATGCTTCATCGCCGATAATGTAGTTCCAGCAGCCAACAGGGCAGCACCCCATGAACCAGGATTCATGAATGTGCCAAAACAGAGTTCTTTATGTCCAGCAATATTAGCTTGCACCAGTTCTTCAATGTACTCTAAAGGATACAGAAATGGAAGGGGAAAAAAAAACCATTTCAAGAGTGTAAAAACTAGACCGAGGAAAATTACTTTATGGAATAATTTTAGCAAATCTGTAGCAGATAAAGTCAGCTTAAACAAAATTAAATAGTTCAATTTATGTTAAACATGAACAAGAAAGCCAAACACCCGGCTAGTCTAAAGTTCATGAATATCAATTAAGCACACCGCCAACTAAGAAGAATAAAATCAGCATACAATACTTCCAATCCTGATAATTCTATGGATGATGAGCAAATGTTGTTCTCCACTTCTCTGTACCTCATAAACTCCATGGCAGCGGAGAGGATGCATTTCTTGTGCTAAAAAATCACTAAGCACTATGATCAACAAAAGGTTGCTATCATTCCTAGACCCACACATCTGATTCTCTGCATCTTGGCTTTTAACTATGAGTACTTTTTTCCCCCTTCCTCCAATTTCTGTTACATCTTTTTTCTTATTCTTTTCATTTTCCTTCAGAGTGCAACTACGTTCCATTTCATCTCAAATAAATTGTGGCAATGTTCATACCATCATAAACAAGAAAAGATATGAATACTGAACTTTTTTATTTGTATGAAAAGTAATTGTCGACATAGATTGCTCAGTTTCAAATTATGCACTTAAAAAATCACAAAATATGACATTTGATTTAAAGATTAAGAAAGCTTTTTCGAACTAGAGTTATTAGATACATCCAATTCCAAAGGCATGAAGGAGAGAAAAAAAAAATCTTCTCTGCTTTAAGCACTACCAATATTCAGAACAAAAGCTCCAAGTGATCGTTTTTTCTCTAAAAGAAATGACCTTTTTAAGTTTTTCAGGAGAAAAAGAAGACAAACTAAACAAGCAAAATGCGAAATAATTCACAGGCGCGAATGAATGAATGAGCTAGGTCAAGAAGAGGCAGTACCAGGAGTATGGAAGGAGTGGAGTTCCGAGAGATGGGCAGGGCGGCCGGAGTGCCATGAGATAAAGGGGGCGAGGGGACCTTTGCGGAGGATCGAGACCATGTTCCTCACCCGGTCGGCGTTCTCAGGATGCTTATCAAGGACCTCGAGGAACCCTGGATCGAAGCCTGTGTCGAAGACGCCAGAGCCAGTGTCGTGGTCGAGCATCCCCTCGTGCCAGAAGACGTGGATGACATCGCGGGGCAGCGTAGCCTCCTGAAGCAGCGAAGAAGGCGACGGTGACTGCATTCGATTTCAGGCGTAGATTGCACCGGTTTAGTCTGCGCCTCGCTTAAAAAAGCGGAGAGGAGAAAAATTGAGCTTATTGACTGTGTTTTTGTTTTGTCTTTCACCAAAAAAAAAAAATTTGTGGTCTTCTGAACTTATTTTTTCTTTATTTATACTATTATTTATTCTACATATTTGAATGCCTATATTAGCCAAAA
>JBAMHZ010425129.1:0-11267 GCA_037177395.1 Alpinia galanga | reverse complement strand
CTATTACCGTAATATGTTTTGCTCTCTCACCTATTTAGAAAAAATCCCCCTATTTCTAACTACGATGCATTTGTAATTTTTTTTTTTAAATGAGAGTGGATTCCTTGGGATGTTAGATCTGCTGAGACAGTCTATGTTAGCATCCATTTTCTTCCTAAGTAGGGGCAGTTGAAGGAGATCGCAAACGTGGAGGTTCTCCATTTTGAGGATTAAAGTCGATGGGTTCGCACAATGGACTAAGAAAACAAACAAGCTTTTGAAAAGTGTTCTATAATCTAAATGATGACTAAAAACTGCCAAGAAAGAAAGAAGGGACATGTTTGTTTCTGAAATCCTGATCAGCAGATCATTTCCTTTTACAATGATCACCCTGAGAAGCCCAGCGCCTTGCTCCATGGTTTCCCTCATGGAGGAAGGATTCAATGGACACTTTAAAACCCTGCGTAACAATAATCAAACAAAATAAGTGCTAAACGAAGAGCAATTCCCGATCGACCCTCCCGTATAAATCGTTGCAGAAAAGCCACATTCAGCAGCACCCCAAATGGTCCCAACCTCAAAAGTGGCACCCTAATTTACAAAGATTTAAGATCCCAAGGAAACGAAAAATGGGTTTCACCAAGCTTGACAACCACGCTGGAAACGATGGATGGGGGAGCAACTAGCGGAAGGAAGCAACAAACCAGGCAAAATGTGCCGCCAGAAAAGGAGGAGAAAACTCCATTCGGCAAGCAGCTGCAAGAATCTCAAAATTCCATGACATTCTTTTGTTTTATTCTAAAAAGGAGACTGAACCCTAACTTATGAACTCCGGTTCCAGACTCAACGATCTGTGGGTAAACTTCAGCGAGAGGAAGAAGAAGAAGACCTTGAGTTTTTATATATTTAAATTTATCAATGAATGCTAATAAATTAAGCTTATTAATATTAAAGCATATTTATTTTATATATTTTTACAACTAGAGAAATTTTATAAAATTAAATATTGAATTTATATATGGATGCCTAGTTCATTTAGAGCCCTGGGTGCGAATTTGTAAAGCGTAAACATGTGCATTCGTTTTTTTAATAAATACAATCACTTGCAAATCATGAGTAAACTGGGATGGCTAGGTCCTCGAAGATCCAACATAATGGATACAAAAAGCTCATAATATTAATGCCATAATCATAATATTCATTCTTTTAAAGATCGAGCAGAATTTATCCCCAAGCCAAAAAAACGGCTGGCCTACGTTTAAATCAAGATACAAAAAACTCATGCAAAAGTTGAGCTCAATTTATCACATTTATTCTGACAGACCAGCTTTACAGTGAAAAACAAAAGGAAAATTCCAACAGTACAACTTAGTTTGGTTTTTGCTATATATGTGGAACAAAAATAATTTAGCTTAAAACATTGCTTGCCATTCATTCATCACAAAGGCCATGCCTCTTACTTTGAATAGCGATGCTCGATAAAATGACAGCGAAGATCCAAAATCTCTATCATGGAACAATGACCAGAATGAATGCAAATGAGTGATTAGAGTTAAATAGCTCTGTATCATGAAGACTCTTCTTCAGTGTTCGATGGTGTATGTGTGGAAGCATTTGCAGACTCATGGTTTTCTAGAGTTTGTTGTCTATCAACTGTTTCAGATTTTGTGAACTGATCAGACAAATTTGATGATTTGGGAGATCCATTTTCAGTTGTCCATACCATCTGTAAACTCTTTTGGTTGGGAAATGCTATTGATGGATCAGGATACGAAAAAGACGGCAGAGTGTAGCTGTAGTATCCAATGATTGGATGATCATACTTGCAAGCTGTACCAAACTTGCATCTTCCGTATGTGGTGTAAAAAGTGCACACTGGCTGACCCTGTGAGAAAGAAGGCATAAATAGGAGAAACTAAAAAATTTAGCCAGGTAGCTGTCAAAGCAGAAGATAAAGAAATGAAAAAGATATGGAGACAAATTTACTGGTCTTAGTGGAAGCCCAAGTGGGCCAATGATGGCTATAGCTGCACGATTCCTCTCTTTTGGGTGATGGTACTTGCATGAGGTTCCATACTTGCAGCCCCCAGTTTTCATATAATGTTGGCATTCTGGTTGATCAGGTCTCTCAGGTAAATTTAGTGGCAGGCCAGAGCTTGACTGTTCTTGATGATTTGAATAGGATATCTCATTAGGTGCATGCTTACCCTGACATGGATTTGAAGCTTGTTTAGAGGTCATAAATAATGAATGTATAAACATTGGGCATCTGCTTGCAGAGATGTTAAAGGATGACTAGAAAGCTGAAGGTTTTTGAAGGAATCAAATCCTATGAAAGCAAAGAACATAGTCACATCCAAAACTAGCATAAATTCAATGTAAAAATATCTTATTGAAAAGTAACCAGCTCAACAGTATTCTGGGAAGTTTTTCAAATTTAAAAATTCCCAGAATTTCTCTAGTGACCGAAGGATAATGTTGTCATATGGAATTCACAATTTTAGGAAATGAAAGATCAGACACCACAAGATGTGTGGGAAATTTACCACTAAAAGAAAATCTATCCCGATAAATACTTGCCGCCTTACTCAACTTCCCTTGAACATTTGAACCAATGTGCAAGTTGAGAACTAGTAGACTACTGTGAAGAAAATCTGCTGCCACATCCATATGCAAATATAAATAAACTAGCAACTAACAAAATTACATGTGCATAGGAATATGCATCTTTTGATGGACTATAAAAAGAAAAAAAATGCATATGACAAAATTAGGAAGCATACAGCAAATATGTAGAATTTGGACTCTTTATTTGCATTTGATTAATTGTATGCATGTATTATAGGCCATCAGGACTACAAAGAACACAAAAGGGCATGCAATTAACCGTGAGGAAGAAATAAGATAATTCTTGTGCATTCTAGAATGGATTCAAAGTGACCCATTATACAACTCCTGAAGTTGCAGAATATGTGCACATCTAAATGGTGGTAATATGCTATCATCATGGTTGTGGTTATATGTCATATCATTGTCTCATTACTATATATAAACATACCTTGGGAATATGAGAAAATGTTTGCTGAAAGTAATTGTAATTGCCAATACCCTGAGACATTATGAGTAATCATACACGTCTATAAAATGTATGTTTTATGTAAAATTGAAACAAAAGGAAACTAAGGATTGCATAGGAATGCAAGTAACAGTTGTTGCCTACTTTTTTTTACACATCCACAATGTCCAACAGTATGTGAGTTCATGGCATACACTAAACAGCAACTTCTACACCATTATACTTAAAGAAGTTCAAAATATCTGTAATAAAAGCACAAAAGCTATATAACCAAAAATGATTTATGCATACAATATAAGATTAGGTAAGATTTCTGGAGAAAAGATAAGCAAGTTAATCAATGATGATTGATTGACCTATTTGACCTAGGGTCATCACTGAGATATGAAATGTGCCTGAAGAGAGATGACAAGTTGCTGTGTAATGTGCAATTACGTGTGTGGGCTATTACTTTCACTGATAACTTCTCACAGTTTGAAAATGTATTCTTGATGCAGTACAAGTGTTGAAGTTCTTAAAAGCTACACGAAATTTAAACAAGAAATATTATTAACTAGTAAAGTTCTTCAGTTGAATTGAGAAGGAACATAATTGAGTACTGAATTTCATGGTTATCCAAGAGAATGATACTTTCATAGTAGACTCTGCTAAGAATAAACTTACTCTCATAGTGAACAATGCTAAGAATGAAATGACTTATTGGAGTGTCCAAGTTATGTGGTGTATGTTTCATGATTTTTTTTTTTTTTGTTTTAAGATTTACTTGATTTATTTTTTGTATTTGACATTAAATGTGAAAGGGGAAAAATTGTGTTAGATTGCCAACCAACGTTGAACTTCAGCAAATTTCAATGAGTGGACATTAAATGTGGATGTCATAGTTAAGTACACCTTGATGGCTTTCTCTCTTTACAGGATAGTAACAAAATGGGGCTTGAAATCTGCCTTTCAGGGAAAGTGAAAAATATGAAATATTTGACTGTCATATAATTAGCCAAACATCGACACAACCTTGACAGAAACTTGATGATCCTAGCAAAGCTACGACATTTCATATTATTCTCTAATAATATTGGGGTCTTGAACTGTCCTACATGAGATTGTCATACAGCTATATTGCTTACTGACAAGATTAACAATATCTAAGTTGTGCTTTGTGTTTCTTCATTTCTAATATCTAACATGGATGGCCAAGATGGAGCAGTCATGCTCAAACTAAAACATCCATATAACCTCCTCAAGAAATAAATTTGTCAAACTAGACTTTGCAGACCAAAGCAGAAGAAATATAAGGGTTAAAAGTAATCTAGAACTGTAGTAGTAGCTACATTTAGCTAACTCGAAGAGTTTTGGTTTCGGTTTTAAAGTATGTACTAACCATGAAAGTGCTACAACCCTGTTGCCCAAGCATAGTCCCTTGGGTGGGTGGAAGAACAAGAGGAATATAAGCTGGAAGAGTTTGCATATGTTGATTAGACATATAAGGAACTCGTGATAAAGGCCATGGTGAAATTCCACTAATTACAGGGGGAGCAGAGGTAGGTGCCACAGAAGTTGAATATCCATAGGCTGAGGATCCTGCAAGAGGGAATGTTGCTCCAGCAGTGGCAGGCTGCGGGTGATTGAATTTGCAGGCAACTCCATATTTGCAAGATCCTGTTCTCATGTAATGGGCACATGGTTTTTCATCCTGGAACCACATCAAATGAACATTGCAGAATTAGCTACAAAGCTAGAAATATAATGGACATAATGCAAGATGCTGGTATCTAAAATTGTACAAGGGAGACAAGAAGCATCAGAGACCTTACGGATAGGTAGTCCTAAAACATTCAGATGAGCCAATTTTGTGTCATGTTTGTCTCGTGGATGATGATATTTGCAGGTAGTTCCATACTTGCAAGTTCCTGTTTTCAGGAAGAACTGCAATAATAATTGAAACATGAATGACAGATAACAACATCTTTCAAGTATCAACCCACAAATCCATTAACTAGTGCATTAAAGAAAGAAATAACAAAGAACCAATTCACTTGATCCAATAGATTAGAAATTATTTATAGCTCAAAACAACTGGAATCAACATGCCAGTTGCTTTAAATACCAGACGCCATCTGAGAACTGATGCCCTAAGAATCTCTTAATATGTATTCATTGTGGATGCACATTTTGATGAGATTTATGCATAGTTTGATTTTACTAGCAACAAGTTTTACTCAAATTTGATTGCCCAATAGGCCAATATCAATATAGCTAAGGCAAAGCTTTAGAATTTGTACTGATTTTCATGTAAAATTTTGAATCTTATCTAATAGAGAATTAGATTTTTGATGTTTACAGCAACTATCTAGTTTTTCAACACAACATCCATAATCTTCATTCAAAGATAGCCAGTATACGCAGCAGATAATTGGTTTGCATTGGGACCTTATTTAATAAGAGAAATTAGGGAAATTATAGCTCGGGTAGTAGCAGTGGCTGTTTGATGGAGAGCAAACTCCATTAAATACAGATTCTAAAGCTCAACTATTAATTTGGCATGTCTTGGAAGATGATAAACCTGCTTAGAAAATGATACAAGTTCTTCAATTCCAAAGGGTTGAAGTCAGAAGTCAAAAGTCAAAAGTCAAAAATCAGGATTAAATATTCAACAATTCCAATATGTTTCAACTACCCTGCTAGAAAAATTATAGCATCTTTATGAGTCTTTTAGTTTCCTATGTATCTTTATGAGCCCTTTATGTTTTCAATGAGCCCATCTAGCATTCATGTTCCCTATATGTCTTCATGAGTCCTATGATAAATGTGTAATGCTGGAATACAAAATAGATACCAAGTGAGTTTGATTCAAGTTATTATGCATAACCTTGGTTATGTGATTATAAGGATAACTCCTGAATTAAAAAAAACTTTATTCTCCATTATCTGAGAATCACTTATTACTTGAACCAAAAAAGGTTAAATAATATAACCTTGGATTAATAACAAGGTTATCAATAATTACCTTGAACTAAACGCAACTTTAAAACTTTGAGAGTTCTCTTGGGTTGTGTGATTCCTAGGAACCCTTAGGTGTGAAACCTAAATTTCTACACTCTTTTCTTCAATCCCTTACTACTCCATTTCAGATTTTTACTCCCCAAATCTCACAAAGCTCAATCTGTTCTTCCACTACATCACTAATGCAAGAAGTAAAGCTAAGCTATAGGATAGCTAGTGAAAGAAGACAAGCAAACTTTTTTTCTTGCATTTGTCAATAGATCCTATCAGCAAACAAGTTGAATGATACCTTGTGTGTATGTTCATGAACTTCCAAAAGACCAACAGCAAACCTAAAACGTGTAAAAGATTTGTAAAATTTCACACGTGTCAATCAATTTATCACATACCAAACAAGGCAAATATACCAGGATTAGTTCGGCCAAATTTTCTGAAATTTTCTCATTTTTTCTACTCAAATTGTGATTATGTAATCAATCAGCCAGGAGAACCTAGGAATGTGTAATAGCTTGAGTGTGTGCGTGCATGTATATTGACTCAACTAATTGATGAATAAACAAGAAGGGGAGCCTTGGTGTAACAGTAAAATTGTTGCTTTGTGACCCAGAGGTCACAGGTTCAAATCCTGGAAACAGTTTCTTGTAGAAAAAAAATAGGGTAAAGCTGCGTACAATGGATCCTTCCTCGGGACCTCACATGGTGGGAGTTTCGTGCACTGGACTGCCCTTTTTAATTGACGAATAAACACTAAATCAAACTTCCTTGATTACCAAACAAAATCTAGACCTGCCATAAATTTGTCTTACATTGTGAATTTGATGTTTGCCAGTTAAAAGAAGGCTTAGGATAGACTATCCCATGAATATTATAACGGTTTAAAATACACAAGTAAAAAAGGATGGAGTATTTCCAACCATATCTTGTTCATGTATGCCTATTCTTGGCATCAAATGATTAATCATTATTGCAATAAGTCTCTCCAGAGTTTTTCTAGAAATCCCAGATTCAGTACATTTTTGTCACACTTCTTCTGACTCAAAGTGAGCATCTTGTTGCCTGAGTTTTTTCTATTTGGTACATGTGAGACACCTCATTTGTGTGTATAATCATTTTTATGTAACATTCTTCTATGGTACTATAAGACATAACACATAATATCTAAGTTAAATTTGACAATAGTCTTCTGGATGTGGTATCAAAGAAACTTTAATTCATAGATAAAATTCAATACTACTGCTGCTAACTTAAGAAGTCATACAAGAGACAAAGGCTGCATCTGGTTGGGAAAGAAAAAGTTTCCCTGTCCCATAGAAAATGAGAGTTCATAAGATGAAAATAAAAGTGAAGTAGTCACTGTCTTTCAACTACTCAATTCTCAAAGAAATGAATTCTTTTACAATGTGGTCGCAATCACTCTTCAGACTCCCTTTTTTTTATTGTCCCCATTTTGGTTGCTCCAATTTTCTTAAAAAATTCCTTATTCAACCCAACACATTCTCACAAGAGGTTTTCCATTTTAACAAGTCAGAAAGTGGAAGAAAAAAATTCCCAATCAAAATATGATGGTAAAGTTTTTTCTCTCTTCCTTCTCTATTTATGATAAGGAAAAACAATAAGAAATGGAATTCATTTTACTCTTTATCCATCAGTGCACTTGCATTTTGGTTTATAAAAAAAAGGTAGTCCAGTGCACAAAGCTCCCGCCATGCGGGGTTCCAGGAAAGGATCCATTGTACGCAACCTTATGCTGATTTTTTTTTTAAGAGATTATTTTCAGGATTTGAACCCGTGACCTTTGGGTCACAAAGCAGCAATTTTACCGTTGCGCTAAGGCTCCCCTTCGCATTTGGGTTTATATTGATCAAAAATTGCATTTTTATTAAAATTGACATGTTCAAAGTGTTGTATGGAAAGTTTGCTGCTTAGGTTCAAATCTAAACTAAAATAACACGGTTTAGAAAAGAGATTTTCTGCCCTGTCCAGATATAATGAGGTTTTGTTTTGAGTGGTAGCTCAAGTAGGAACCAGAATGAACTAACACAAATGGAAGTCACTTAGCAATCCAAAGTTAAACTCTAAAAAAAACAACCTTTTTAAATAGCGCTAAGATCCATTAGTTGTTTAGTTTAGAACAATGCACCTGGCAATCAGGTTGACCATCTCTCTGAGGGAGTTCGTCACTAAAATGATTGTTCTGCAGAGACCAGTTGATATTAAATTAGTTAAAACATCTAACATAAACTGAAACACTATTTTCTCCTTCAAATTGAAAGAATAATTTTAAGTGCTGGTAAGACCAAAATGCTTAACCTAGTTAACATACAATAGAAAAAAGCATCATGATCGAAGGAGATAAAAGCAAAAAGGTAATTAGATACATATTGCATTTCATGGCCTCACCTGGCGAGTGTGAGTAGGATGATTATACTTGCAGTTGCTTCCATATCCGCAGTTACCAGTCCTCAAAAAATAAAGACAATCTGGCTCGCCTGGGCGATCAGGATAAGGACTCAGCCGACCGTCGGCACCCTCATGGCCGTCGTCTATCTTTAATTTCCACATAGCCTCTGCAACAAAAAACACAGAGCCCAATTAGTCGTTCCTTTTCTAATATACCCAGTAGGACACCAGAAAGTTACCAACTTTGCCTATTCACCCTAAGAAAGTTCGTTTCCTCCACAAATACAAAGACAGCTTGTGCATATAGAGCACAAGGACTGATAAACTCACACAAAAGGAGAATCTAAGACCGCAAGAAGAAGAAACATAAAATAAAAGTGGATCCAACAAAACAAGAAATCACCTTCAAGATTATCCGGCGAGGTATTTGACGAATTGGAAACAGCATTGTGCCTGCCATCGGGCATCATTTGGAGCCGCGATCGTGACACAAAACCCTACTACCTGATCAAACTCCCACCCAAAGAAGCACCAGCCAAATCCACCAGAACTACAACTTGTGTCCAAATCGACGGCCCGATCACCGCACTCTAACACCTCCAATGGACAGTCAACACGATTCACTGAACGATTCGGTTCTCCGGCACTCAGCAACAGCCGCAAACACCTACCAAATGCGTGGGAGGAAAATCCACGGGCAAATCGGCTCGGATTCCGGCACCACAACGAGCGCGGAGACTAGGACAATATTAACTTTCCGACAAGGCCTTGGATCTCGATGGATCGATTGCGCTATCGCTCTCTCTGTCGTCTTCCTTCGCTCTATCGCATTTATTTTATTCCGTTCATTCTCTATTTGGAATGCAACGCGAGGAAGAAGAGGAGGCAGGACGGGCTGTTTATTCCTTCTTAATTAATCTCTTTTTTTTTTTTGCATTAACAAAAATAATCAACCGAGTGTTTATATTAATCGAGATGGTGTCGTGCCGAGGGCGGTACACGTGCCCAAGGACACATGGGTCTACCCGGTTCCTTATTACGGAAACGGATGGGCCCTACTTATGGATTGCCGCCGAAGTCATGTGGCCGTGTCGATAAATTTCGACCCGGTCGGCAAAAATCACGAGAGTACGGACAGGTAAAAGAAATTAACTGTTAGATTAGCAAACAACCCGAACCTGCTTCTTTCACGCATAATCGTTACGGCATCCGTGTGGGAGAGTTCCAACCGTCGGTGGGCGATCGGACGCACAGGAGCCAAACTCGTAACGACACGCGTGCGGAAATCGACGTGCGTGTTAATCTCGCGAAGGCGTGGGCAGGCGAGAAAAGGCGGTGCCGCTTACGTCATACGGGATGGGATCCGGGACCCGCCTCGATCTCGATCGGGTGCCTATCACAGGACAGCTTCCAGACTCGTGGCGCCGATTATTTTATAAGTGCGATGTCGTCGGTGGGCCCAGCTTGTCTCGATCGGATGCCTCATGTGGGACAGGATCCAGATCGCCAGGGCCCGCTGGTTATTATTCTTAACTTTGAAAATGGTTATTCTGAAGATCGAATTCAAAATCATTGTTCTTGTGGAATTTTAGAGCTGAAATGAAGAAATGAGACAAAATAAGATGGATTAGATAATTTGTTCCTCATCGAGTATATATTTTTCTTCTTCTTCTTCTTCTTCTTCTAATTTATATAAATATTTCGTAATGCAAATCAGATTAAATGCATTTATGGAGAGGAGTTAATAGAAATTAATCGACAACTGTTTAGTATAGAGATAAGCCTTTTTGTTAAAGATCAAATGTGTGAAACTGAATAATGGCATTATTAGAGAAATAATTTCTTATTACTATTTCAAATGGAAAACACCTGTCCTTCGCGGTCGCATAAAAAGTTCAAAAAAATTATTCCCGTTCAATTAGATTTCAAGGCTGCTATAATTGACTCGTGGAGCCGGAAATTTAATGCAAGCAGGTGAGTTTCTCAACTGACGTCTCTCGTGATTAAAGATGCATGGCTGCTAGCGTTTAATCTGTGTTTTTCGAAGAAGACCTCGACTAAAAGTAAGAGGATGAAATAAGATTGACTCGCCATCGATCGAGTTTTCAAGAAATAATACAAAAAAAACTTGCAAAAGTCTCCATTAATGCTGACGATGCGAATCGCTTGGATACTCTTTTTTTTCTTTTTTCTCTCTTCTAATTCTTATTAATGGACATGTCGAGCACACCTGTCGAGTACTCGAGGAGCAAACAGGCAGGCTCAATAAAAGAATCATCCTAATTTAGCTGCACTAACCATAACAAACTCGATGAAGAACGATAGTAACGTCCCAGGCGAGGCTAATAGTAACGGTAAAATATTCAATTCGACTCTAATAAATTTTGAATTAATGGAGAATCATAATTGGTTAGATTTTCACTGAATCATGTCCGGCCTTGATTTGATTTCGTCAGATTTCAATCAATTTTGATAGCAATCAACAGCACCGACATCCCTTAGGGTTTAGGAGTTAAATATATTACGGATAGCAACTCGACAATAATGAATTTCGATAAATTATTATTCATGCATATCTTTTACCATTCTTTTAATTACCCACAGTAATCTTAAGGTCAAATAACATGACAAGTGGAACCCTCTAACTTAGATTTTCCATAAGGCCTTAATAGCTCTTTTAAAGCCTAATGTTCCCTTTTAGATTACTAGATCTCCCACAATGTACGATGTGAAGCGATGCATAGCCTCACAAATATGCATGCCATCGAGCTATTTTTCTCAATTATGGGCCCAAACTCGTGTCAAGCATTCA
>JBAMHZ010425118.1:0-11268 GCA_037177395.1 Alpinia galanga | reverse complement strand
AAGAACACAAGGAAATACATGTGCATTGCCATCATCCTCCTGCTTATTGTTATTATAGTTGTACTTGGGGGAGTAATGAAGGGAGCAAGTAAATCTGCTTAAAAGAAGAAAAAGAAAAACAAGTTCACTGTTTCTGAAAATGAACAGATAATGTATCTGGTTTGTATCTTCTGGTTGTGTTTGATATGCATTGATTCAGGATGTGTGGTTTAGCATTTGGTGTTACCTTTGATTGGTGATGTATTAATTTGATTATTTGAGTTTGGATTGAAATTTATGTGACAAAAAAGTGATAACGTTCATATTAAATATGATTCAAGGTCAGTCTCATGACTTAATAAAGGATTATAAATCATAAGAGATTTCATCTCGACATAGTGATCCCTTTGCATAAGTGAGATTAGAAACTTAACAAGGTATTTTACACCTATTAAAAATTAACCTTGAGATTTCAATTGATAAGTATTCGTATAAATACTAACTAATAAGGGAGAATTATTGAGGAAAAAAAAAACTTGGAGATATAGAAATTAAAAAAAGAATAAATTTCTTAATTTATCTAATATATTTCTTTTTTTAAAAAAAAAAGGACTAGACTCTAATGAAAATAAGTATAAAAAAAATAATCAAAATGTGGTATTTTTTATTTTGTTATTGCCAAAAGGGCACATTTGTTGGAAAAATTATTAAAGAGATGTCCCATTCTAAATTTTCCTTTTAAATTATCCCTTTTATCCTATCAATATAATATTGATTTAATTGTTGTGGCTAAAAGTATTAAAACATGATTTTTTATGGATTCAATGGATAACATTGCTATAACAATGTTTTTTTTTAAAAAATAAATTTATAATGCAAAATTATAAAGTTATTTTTTAATTTCAATTTATATTGTATTTTATTGTTGCAAAAGATGATAATACTTTTTTTTAAAAAAAAAATTATAACATTAACTAAATAAAGAAATATAATCAAGCAAAATACCTGCCTCCTCCAATTTCAACCAGCCGTCACGCTGCAGCTCTGCTCGACCGTTGCTCGACTCGCCCCGCCGCAAACGCACCTCGATGCTCCCGCGAGCAAACCTTTAGTCGACTTGCCATCATCATCGACGAGTTGCGAAATCATATGAACGGTGGATATTCTGTCCACGTAGAAGAAATATTGTACCTTATGTCACTCCTCAGGTGCTTCGCACAGCAAAACCTAAACCCTAGAGAAGGCGCTTCTAAAATGTTCTGGAATCCGTGGAGGTTTATTTACTCCCACTCGGCTGCTGCCCGCTGCCATCCCTGGAAACTCCGATCGCCTCTGCTGCACAGAATTCCTTGTAACCGGTGGAGAACCCTACTCCGATCCTTCCTCTAGCCGACCATGTATCGCGCCGTCGCCTCTCTCGCCTCCAAAGCTCGGTAAGATTCATCCACCACAAAGAACTGAGTAAATATACAACTTTTCTGCTTACTTTTCTTGTCTCGTTCTTGGTTTCCCTTTTGGTTTTGTAGAGTTGCCCGAGGCGGCGGAAGCAGCAGCAGCAGACAGGTAGGAAAGTTTGGATGCTTTTTATTTGGAATGTTGATTTTGAGCTGCGATCACGAGTATCTAGTGTTTAGGGTGTAATGGATTTATGCTTGTGTTTGTAGATTGGAAGTAGACTTGGTTGGAGCAGAAACTATGCCGCTAAGGATATAAGGTTTGGAGTTGAGGCTCGAGCTTTGATGCTCAAGGGTGTGGAAGATCTGGCGGATGCTGTGAAGGTGACTATGGGCCCAAAGGTATATAATTCTTTTGTAGCTTGGTTTAAGCTAACAGCGATCACGGAGGGGATTGAGCATTCTTTGTCTGATTATGCTTTTTTTTTTCTTGTCGTGGTTTGACTGAACTAATTTTTGGCGTGTTCCTCTGCTTGCTGGCTTGAAGGGTCGTAATGTTGTTATTGAGCAAAGCTATGGCGCACCCAAAGTGACAAAAGACGGTGTAACTGTAGCAAAGAGCATTGAGTTTAATGATAAGATAAAGAATATGGGTGCCAGCCTTGTGAAACAGGTCGCCAATGCAACCAATGACGTTGCTGGTGATGGTAAGTATTTCTCTCTTCGATGTAAAGTCTTTTGTTGACAAGATTTGCACTTTGGCGATTATATCAAATGCTCACCGATAATGATTTAACAGTTGGGCGACAGGTAATTTTCTTATCATGGTTCCTGGAGTGTAACTAATACACTGATTTGTTTTTTGTCACATGGTTTCCATGTAAATGCTGGCCAGAAAAAAATGTATTCTATCATGTCTTTTCCTTCTCTGGTAAGATAGATTTTGTTATGTCCTGTAGAAATGGCATTCTAAGGATTGTAGCATTGTCAGATCTTGATATTTGACTCTGTGGCATGAGTTGACTAGTTAAATATCACATCTTCATTCAGAAAATAGCTCAAATGATTTCCATGCCGTGCTGTTGCTACTCATGACACTTTTGTGTCAGTATCATCTCTTTGAGCTAATATCATTTCTGAACGTATGCAGGAACAACTTGTGCTACCATCCTTACGCGTGCAATATTTGCTGAAGGATGTAAGTCAGTGGCTGCTGGAATGAATGCAATGGATTTGAGACGTGGCATAACAATGGCTGTTGATGCTGTTGTAACTTACTTGAAAAGCAGAGCTAGAAGGATTAGCTCTTCTGAGGAGATAGCTCAGGTAATTGTTTTTGCATCATCTAGAATATCATAAAATCGACTACAGTGCTTTTTTGTAATTGGAAACCATAGATTCATATTATTCCATTTTTGTGCGTAACAATGTGAACATTTGAGGTTGGTTCTGTTTCACAGGTTGGTACAATATCAGCCAATGGAGAAAGGGAGATTGGTGAACTAATTGCAAAAGCAATGGAGAAAGTCGGCAAGGAGGGAGTAATCACAGTCTCAGTAAGTCGCATGCTCTTGGCGTTGATATTTTTATGCTATTTGTATATTGCCTCTGCTTGCTATTCTGCTTGAAGTAAGGGCTCTTAGGTACATATTTACATTCAAGGAGAGACAATTTGACTGCCACTTTAGAAATATCATGTTTTTTAATTTGAAATTATAATATGCTCTTAAATACCTAATGCAAATAGTCGTTTGTATCTGCCTGTCATCGACACTGATCATTCTACATTTACACGCTTCAAATTGTATGCCCTTGAGTACGTTGATGAAATGTTCAATTGTATGTTACTAAGTTAAAATTTAAATATTTTCATTTGAGGTGGACAGGGAGAGTAATGCATATGATACAATGAAATAATGTAGCAACAAATCATATGTGCCAACTATTTGGGGTTGGTTACATGAGCATATCGTGCCATTCAGCTCCAGATTACTATTATTATGATCTGAGTTTACGATTGTCATTTGTTAGCATTGATATGAGTTCTACTTTGTAGATTGATCTGGTTGTTTGCAATATTCAAATGGATTTATATGTGCATAAGATGCCAACTAAGTCATTAAGCTTAACTACTGATTTTGTGTGTTTTTGCCAAACATCTCAAGTAATTTTTCCTTTTCATCTCAGTTTTACCAAACACATTCTTAGCTGTCTCACAATGGCTTTTTTCTCAACTTGTTTACTTTTGCAAAAAGCTATATTGGATGTATCCTTAGACAGACTAGTCTTGAATTTTAACTGAATAAAGATGTAGATACGGCTCTAGAAATGTTACATTTAGAGACAATGTAAAATGATTTCCTGTATTTCCAGTTGCAACTAATTTAAATGTCTCTTTAATACATTATGTTAGTGCTGATGCCTTTCTAGTTATCAACTAGTCTTGTTGGCTATAACTTTTGAAGTCATCCTGTGTTAGTAAGGCCATGTGACTGGGCAAACAACTAGCTAAGATAACTACGGTTGGTGACAACTATGATTGTGATATGCGTCTGGCAGTGGCAGCCAGGCAATGTGTAGTTGAATAAGCTGCCCGCTGAGCAGCATCATGAGATTGATGAAGAGGAAAGAGAGAGATTGAGGTGGGCCAGTGGCACTTGCATGGGGGAGGAAGTCAATGATTAAGAGAAGTGTGTTGGGGGGGGGGGTGAGTTGGAAGGTGGAAGAAGGGTGTTCTGATGGGGAGACATGGGTGGTGCTTTTGCTCATGTGATCTGACAGAAGCTTTGGGAGAAGGGTGATTTTAACAATTTAACCATCCTGAAGTTAATTCTGACCCAATCAGCTGAATCCACTCGGTTCAGTCCACCTTGGTCCTAACTGGTAAGTCTTTTAAATCTGATTTGAGCTCGTTCCAAGCCCAAACTGAAATTAAATTGACCTCCACCTGATCATAGCTTTAATTAGCTAATCTAACCCCTAACTGATGATCCCCTCCCCCAACTTTGTATCAAAATCACTAAATCAAACTTCTAAACTATTTGGTTCGGCAATAAACGCTATACTTTATTCCCAAGAAATCCTAATCAAAACTTTATGACATCTATGCAAGTCTAATTAAGCTTTGGATTATAACAAGTCATGTTTGATTACTAATTCTGCACTTGCTGATCATTTGGAGGTGCTTCATTTAATACAGAGCATGCATATAAGGCTGTAGGATATTAATATGAGATGATAGAAATGTCCTTGCAAAGCTACAGGCCAGAACTTGAGAAGTAGGATACATGTGGTATTGCGACAATGAAGAAAGTGCTTTGATACCATCATGTAATATGCAACAATTTCACATTGTATCTAGTGTTAAAATAACAAGTGTATTTATAAAACGATTAAAAAACTGCTAACCTGACAGCTTAGTAAGCGTAAGTTAAAAGTGCATTGGGGACTTAGTAATATAGTGTATTGTTAAATGACATGTAATCTGTGTAATTGTTCCTTTATATCCATGTACTGAAAAGTAAACCGTGAAAAAAATAAATCACTTAAGAGGAAGTATGCAATCGATAATACTTGTTAGGAAACTGGATGGTCTGTCATTGTTTCCCTCATATCAAAAGAACATTTTGCAAGTTCAGTTTAACAATGTTCTTGAAAAAAAATGCATAGTTGTATAGTAAGTCAAAAAATCCGATTTTTTTTTTCAACATGAAATAAAATTCACTTTAACTAAAGGGAAGCCCATATTATTACTGGCTTTCTTTATCTCATTCATTGAGATTCGATTTCAAATCCATTTATTTTTTTTTTTTGGTACCCAATCAATCTAATCACATTATCATAATAATAGGTAGAAGTCAGGATGAATTTTTATATTATATATAAGATTCCATAAGTATAAGTAACGGAATTTTTCTCTTTCATTTTCAGCTAATTAATCAATTCGTTTATGCCATAGAAATAAAATAGTTTTCATTTATTATCTTAGAGTGGCACATGAAGTTATATATTCTGTTGTTGGCTTTGGATCTTGATTGATAATTGGTTATATATATGCTTATTAGCCTGCCATTTCTGCATGAAATATGACTAAGTTGACGAGGAAAAACATCTGACCTTATTCTGCCAAATTAAATGTTGACATTTTTGTGCGTTGGAAAAAATTAGTTATTTTGGAGTGTGCTAGTAACTGTTGGTTTCTTAGATCTTATACACGTTTACCCTCGTTTCTTGGGTTTCTTTTTCTCAGTTTACCCAGTTTGTGTGCAGTTTAATTTTCTTTCACCAATAAACCTGCTGACATTTGTACTACGAAAATCATCTGAAATCTCATGGTGCTTTGTTAGGATGGAAAAACACTGTTAAATGAACTGGAAGTTGTTGAAGGGATGAAACTTGAACGAGGCTACATATCACCTTATTTCATTACTGACCAAAAAAGCCAAAAATGTGTAAGTAGCCTATCCTGATCATATCCACATAACATTTCTGTTATTGTTTAGTGAATTCATTTTGGAATTATCAGGAACTCGATGATCCTCTTATTTTGATACATGAGAAGAAAATCTCAAGTATTAATGCAATTGTCAAGGTGTTAGAGTTGGCGTTGAAGGTAAAGTATCCTGATTCAACATGTCTTTACAGGATATGATTTCTACTCACATTTTTCTTTAATGTGTGCAGAGACAGAGACCTTTGCTAATTGTTGCTGAAGATGTAGAAAGTGATGCATTAGCAACTTTGATTCTAAATAAGCTACGTGCTGGAATTAAGGTCAAAATTTCATTTTAAAACCACCTTTAGTCATTTATGAATGTAAATTTCTGGTCACCTAGTGTTGGTTATTTCTGATGCTGATGCAGTTGTAATCATTCAGGTTTGTGCTATTAAGGCACCTGGTTTTGGGGAGAACAGGAAATCAAATCTGCAAGATCTTGCTACACTCACTGGGGGATCTGTTAGTATCAGCCTTGGTTAACAATTTGTTGTTTGGTAATGTTCTAATAAATTTTCTTCTTATATGCTGTAGCTCATAACAGAGGAACTAGGCCTGAACCTTGAGAAAGTGGAACTTGACATGCTTGGCACATGCAAAAAGGTGAATCAGTGCTTTTGTTTTTGTAGTTTTTTTGTCACTAGTTCAATTAGTCCTGTTTCTAGAATAATAAAAAATGGAGTTGATTGCATTAAGAGATGGACAGTTTTTTGAATTCATCTATTTTCCACATCTATGGTTGCTTTACCTGCTTCCTTGTATTAAATCTTTATGCATATGTTGCCTTGTGCTATTTCCCTCCTTAAATTCATCTTTTTTAAAGCTGATTATGCTGGAAATGTATTGCCTTAAGCTGATATAAAAACGTTGATATTATAAGGTAACAATCTCAAAAGATGACACTGTGATTCTTGATGGATCTGGGGACAAGAAAGCTATTGAAGAGAGATGTGAGCAGGTTGGTTCCTTTAACCATTGGACCATGAGATGCCAGATTAAAGCTTGCATTTGTTAAGTTCTATCTTTTTCTTTGTTGTAGATACGATCTGCTATTGAATTGAGCACATCAGATTATGATGCAGAGAAATTGCAAGAGAGGTTGGCAAAACTTTCTGGTGGAGTTGCTGTACTCAAGGTATGGATCATGTTCATGATGCTCAGATTAGAGTTCAACTCTCCTTGCTTTTCTTCTTAGCAAGCAGACAAACTATTCAAAACAGTTCGGTCTTCATAAACCTGAAAAGCGTCCGTCCATGTCATCTAGCAGCGAGTTTTGAGTATATTTTTGTAATAATTGTCACTTATCTTTAACAGAAATACAACTAACAATAGTTGCCATTTTTCTGTTGAGCTATTTTATGATCTTACATTTTGCGTTTATATGTTCTTTGCAGATAGGAGGAGCTAGCGAAGCAGAAGTTGGTGAGAAAAAGGACAGGGTCACAGATGCCTTGAATGCAACGAAAGCTGCTGTTGAAGAGGGCATTGTACCAGGTAATCCATGTATTTCAGCCATTCCTGGGGAACATTCGACATCTTTTCCTCAAAATCTTTTGCAACTAACAATCTGTTTGTGTTTTTTCAGGTGGTGGTGTTGCCCTTCTTTATGCATCCAAGGAGCTGGATAAGTTGGAGACTGCTAACTTTGATCAAAAGATTGGAGTCCAGATAATTCAGAATGCCTTGAAGGTTCTCGACTTTCAACTAGTGCTAAAGGTGGCGGTTTAGCTGTTATCTGAAATCATTTTGTACTTGTCCAGGCACCCGTTCATGCAATTGCTTCCAATGCTGGAGCAGAGGGGGCAGTTGTCATCGGCAAGCTCTTGGAACAAAATGACCTCGACCTCGGTTATGATGCAGCCAAAGGTCAGTTTATTCTCATGGAGTTTCTAACTCAAATTCTGCACTAATACCTAAACATCAAACTTTTCCTGTATCCAGGTGAGTACGTTGACATGGTGAAATCTGGTATTATCGACCCACTGAAGGTGATTAGAACTGCATTGGTAGATGCAGCAAGGTATGTAGCCCACCATTCACTGGATCTGTTTGTCACACAGTTTTTTTTTTTGATGAATTAATGCAAGCATTGCTACTGATTGCAGTGTCTCCTCTTTGATGACCACCACTGAGGCTGTGGTGGTGGAACTACCCAAGGACGAGAAGGATGCTCCTGCAATGGGCGGTGGCATGGGCGGAATGGACTTCTGATTTCATTTCTTTGAGAAGGCTGGGGTAGGATTTGCCTTCAAGTCTTTTCTTTCATTATGTTGTTGAGGCTAGTCTTAATGGTGGGATCCAGGTGGTAAAATTTTGTTCCTGCGGAACCCTTTATGCGAATTTCTGTTTAGGATAATGAAAGACATTTAAAGATGCTGGTTTCTGAATTGAAGAATCATGTATGATTAGTATGAAATAAATTCTCGTAATAATCAATCATATTACGAAACGAAAATGCCTTCAAGTTGTGTTCGGCCTAACTTATTTGATTTGGCTAGACTTCTGATGATGGTTACAACGGGTCTTATTTTTTTTAGTTAAAATAATTCTACAATTTAAATTTAAATTTTTTTTGAAAAAAAAATAAAATTAATAAAAAAATTATTATTCAATGACTAATTGTATCGTTATTTTTGAATTGATTTAGTTAAATATATTTAGACACGCTACGATTTTATGAATAATTTATAATAAGAAGCTAGATTGATAAAAACAAAATTATTAGGATATTTTTTTGATAATGAAAGATATGTAAGATTTTTTTACTGATGCGACATTAAAGTATATCGTGAGGATCACAAAAAGAATTCTCCATTAATTTCTAGCATTGGAGATACTCTTAGAATTACTTTGGATCGGTCAAGCAATAAAAATAATTTGGAAAGTAAATCTATGAAAATAATTGTTTACATATTTTTTTACATAAATACCGATAATAAATACAAGGCACGATTTTGACTTTACCTTACTTAGCCAGGTTTGGTGGATAGTGTTATTTAGCAATTTATATGGGGCGAAATGAAAACGCAAGCGGTGGCAAAACCGAAAGTTCAACTGAGTCGTGGAGATCAGATGGATCAAATCAATCGGTCCTAGTGGATCGGACGGTTGTCTGACAGCCAATTTCTGCCTGCCAAATTCACGCTTATTTGATTGCCAACAGCCACGCCTCCCAAAGTCGCTTTTCCCGAGCGTCTCTCCTCTCTTCACCCGTCCCATCCATCTCGGCGCCGGTGAGGAATCTCAATCTCCATTTCTGTGCTTCGATCAGTTGTCTTGATAGGTCTCACTTTATTGAAATGGTAGATTAGTTTTGCCCTTGCTGCTGCTGTGGCGGCAGCGACGTCGACTAGATCGGGTCCGATCCAACCATGACGCTTGCTACTCAATTGGTCCGTCACTCGCGAAAGGTTGTGCGTCTCTACTGATTTATTCTTTTCACGCGACGGTGAAAAAGCGGGTTTTGTGCTCCTTAAAAAAAAAGACAAAATGCATTAATTTCCAAAAAAAAAAAAAACATCATAGGAGGCTCCTATGTTATTTTTTTTGGAAATTAATGCATCTTGCTACTTTTTTAGATATGCACTTTTTATTCCTTTTTTTTTTATCATCAATCATATGCCAGAGCTTTGTCTCACGAATTTTGGTGTTTAGATCGAATTGAGGATAACTTTTTTTTGTCGGACTTTTAAGTGAAAAAGTTTCTTTTTTTTGTGTCTATTGTTACTTGAGTACCTTGATTTGAACTGCCGATATACGATAAGACGATTTTGTCATGAAACTCCTTTGTTGATTTTTTTATGAAAAAAAATCTCTTTAATGCATTGTGAAGAAGGTATGCAAACTGGCAACTTTGTTTAAGTTGATTTGAGGAAAATTGAAGATGCTGGAACGCAGTTCTTATTAGTTATGTTGATCCATATTCATTATCGTATTTTATTCTGTGTTACAAAATACAAAATTGTTTCTTCATAGGGATGTTGCAAATTCATGATGGACCTTCTGTTCCTCAATGTTGTTTGTGCTTGCATTGTAGAATCCTGTGATCCTGGATATGCTTGACTCATATTACAGGATATTCTTCTTCATCTTGCTTGATGATTCATATACTTTTGTATCTGATATTTCAGTTAAAGGGTGCTCAAAATATTATACTGAAGGAGCCTGCTATTCTTGGACGTCCTTTCTCTAAAGGTACTTGCCCTACTGTTAGGACAGTCAGAATATTGATTATCTGCTTGAATATGCACTTCTCCACACTCATGCATACAAATGTTCCTATTATTCTCTTTATTTATTTATTTTTCTATTTTGCATAATGACATAGGACATCAATACTGATAAATGCGCTGCACACTGTTTATTCTGTCCAGAAATCATTTCATCTGTAAACAGATGAATATAAGGTTGATTTATCATTTGAATTAGGGGATTGAAAAGGCTTTTAAACTGTTATTATGAGATCTCTCATAATACAATTATTGATCGTATTTTAATTGTACTCTGATATCTGTTTCAAATTATTGATTGCTTCCCTTATTGTTTTATCCATTTGTCATATTTTTGTACTTTTTGACTTCATAACAGACTCTAAAATGGTTGATTGTACTGTTAGTATCTACATAGTTCATGCTTTTTATTTATATGCTGTGGGTTTAACTTGCAAATAAATCATACCATGTCTCTATAGAAATCTGACAAAAGAGGAGGGTCAAAATCCTTCATTGTAATTTTATAATAGTTGCAAAACAGGGAAAATATAAAATATAGGATGTGAGCCTCCAATATTCTGGACGATGATTTATACTATGCTATTGGAATGATTTGTTTTGGAAATTTACAATTACTTGCATGAACTAATTGCTGCTGCACTTTTTTTTTAAATATCAATTAGGATAAATTTCAAATTATTTATGATTATTCTTCTTTGTTCTATTTTTCAGATATATCAAGGAGTTATAATGGTACCAATGGAAAATATCTAGATTTGAAGCCTTATGAATTTTGCACTAAAAGCAGCAATGCCATTGGTGAAAGTGAAAGAAATGTACTGATGTCAAATCATTAAGGAGCTGCAGATGAGTTTTGTTATTGTAACCTATGTTCCAAAGCATGACATAATTCCATCTACTATTTGTTCAGGCATTTTCTTCAGAATTACTTGGGACCAACCTTTCCAGAAAAGGACCTGCCAAGAGTCTTCCTTTTTCTGGCATGAGATTCAGCCATACTTTTTCCTAGTATGTCTTGACCTTTATTTTGTTTTGCAGCATTATAAGCTGATTTGTAAGCAATTTTCTATGCCTTAGTATGCAGGCCACTTCCAGGAGACTTTTCTCAACCAATTCAGGTTTCTGCTTTATTTCCTCACTCCATAATGTTTCTTTATGAAATGCTATA
>JBAMHZ010425108.1:0-11269 GCA_037177395.1 Alpinia galanga | reverse complement strand
TTTGGCTTGCATTAGTCTATACTCATGGTCCCAAGTAACTTCTCTTTTGCTATTGGATTTTTCTCTTGTAGTTGTTTTTTTATCCCCTGAAGGTATCAAGTGAGGCACTAGGTTGTGTCGCCTTAAGTTTTGAGTATATATCAACTTGTTTGCTCTTTTTCTCAATACTTCGTCAAACCGTCTCTATGATATTATCCTAGACTGAAGTTCTAGTTGATCATGAGGTTGAGCCAAGGGAACACATATGTCAATGGCAGGTGGTCCACACACTTCCTTCTACCATTACCTCCATTGGACTCGCTAAGCTCAAGTAGTGCCAAACGACTTTATATGTTTGTTTTCTTAGAAATCCAACAAGTGTTCTAGCTTCCCAATGAGATGCTCCCCTTCTTTGTACTATTTACCCACTAGCCTTAAGTTTCACTTTTGTCATTGCTAATCAAGCCTTTTCTTTTATTATGCGTGTCAACGGGACACCTCTTCGAACCCATGGAGGCATCTAATTGTTTTCTTGTTTAAGTTATTCAGCCAAGGTCGAACAAACAACATAGCTATTCTAGGAGGCTTTCATGTTTCATAGATGTATTCACTCTTTTTATAATGTATCTAAGGTGTTTTGCATGTTAATTCTTTACCTTGTAGAAATGAATTTCTTTGAGTGAGTTAGTGATTCTTACACTAATGAGGAGGTTACAAGTTACAACTCATACTTAGCGGATAGTAAAGGGACGACCCACATCTAGGGACACATATTCACAAAGTAAAGAGGAAAGGAGATCCTTAATTTAGAGTGTTAGGAGGGAAAAGAAGAAAAACATTTATTATACCCTTCCATCTTCCTCTTCCTCTTCCTCTTAATCTTTCTTTCCTCTTTGCCCTGGATCTACTAGGCTCCATCTTGTTGTGTCCCTAGTGGCAATTGCAGCTCAATCTTCAGTGAGGAAGAAGCTCACGGCGAGCTCATGAGAATGAGGAGAAGATGAGAAAGGAGGAATGGCTAAAGGAAACAAGGTTGGCAATAGGCTCATTGAAGAGTTTAGGAGAAGCAAAACAGGAGATTCACATGCAAGTGGTAGGTCCGCAGGTGGGCAATGAGCTTGAAAGGAGAAGCAGAAGAGGAACGAGGAGCAACAAGCGGATGCAAAGCAAGTGGTATCCTCGTAGGCAGGCGACAAGCTCAATAGGAGGAAAAGCAAAAAAGGAGGAGCAAGTGGTGAGTGAGCTCCGGAGGTGAAGTAAAGATGGCAAGAAATGAGATTTCATGATCAGGAAGGAATGGGTCTTTTGATCAAAAAGTAATCCTTGGATGGATTAGTAATTCATTCTTTTAAGTAATTCTACGTCTCGTTAACATGGAACAAGATCATGATTTCAGTCTCTCCTCCGATCCATGCTCTTGGGTAAACTAAGCATTAAGCACTGAAGTTTCTCCCCTCAGGGAGAGGAAAAAGGAGGCACGGCCAGTGCATAGGCCGAGGCATTACAAAAATGTGTCTCTGAAATTATGATCAGGAAATGAACTTTTGCAGGTCAATACAAAAGCTGCAAGGCTGTGTCCTAAAGTAAACATCAACTGGAAAATCAATGAGCAATATTAAAGTAGTACCGTTTTATATCAATTTTTAATAGCAAAATTTGAAAGTACAAAAATTAAACCTGGGAATTGAAGAGTACCTTGCAGCCTTTCTTCATGAGGAGCTTATTTACTGTGATTCTATGCATAAATCACATTATAAAAAACAAGTCAGCACTAAAGATGGCGTGAACCTCTTTTCAGAAAAATAAAAAGAAAAAGAAAAGTTGTTGAAAACCTTTAAAGAGGGACCAACAAAAAAAAAAAAAAAGATAAAAAAAAACTTGCTTTATGACTTTTGGATGAGACATGGGGCCTCGAATTAGATTGAAATATTCTGCAACAATGTGACACTTTGCACATCCAACTACTCATAATGATTAGAGAGTATAAACAGCAATTTCTTGACAAGAATTTGAGAAATGCTTCACAAAATACGATTGCCTTCCAAGAGTTTTTTAGAAGCTCGTTTTCAGGGATATGCTATTGGTTAGATTTTAATCATTCTACATTTACAAAAGCATACTTATTAGTAGGCAAAGTTTCAAAATTTTAACTATTGAATAAAAAATAACTTTGAGGAAACGGTGGTATTAACCTTATTGGAACCAAACAATTTATTGCAACATTCTGCAAGAGGTTAACAAATGTTTACTAGGGTATTGCTCTTAGTAATTATCGAGTGGATAAAAAAACCACCTAAAACAACTATTTCTATGTAACAGATGGGTTTTAGATATTGTTTCTAAGCATGAATTTAATAGGTTTTTATTATGAGTTCTAACACACTCATTTGAATAAACAAATTGTATAAAAAATGCACTTGCCCTTCCCCAAAAGGATGTTTATAGTTTTGGAAAACTATTTTATGTTAGACTCTTGATGAAGCTGTGGACTCCATATAAGCAGATGGTTGGTGTTCAAGGCTTTGCCTCAAGGAGAATTGAAGAATATGGAGCAATATTGTAACTGGGATTGGTGAATAATATGCCTTGCCGAATGAAATCTTTGGGGGATTCCAGATTTGTATCGATCTGCAACATAGAGGAAATTTGGTGAGCAATGTTTCACCACCATAACTTGGGTGAAATTGGTCCCCCTCCCAACCAAAAAATCTTGGTTCAATAGAAGAAAAGGAACATCAAATTTCAATCCAGGATCATTGTTGACCTCATGGTGGTATAAAGTATTTGTTTTTTTTTTACATTCCAGGGCAAAGATAATCAGATAAATCAATGTTATGATCTAGTATCTGTAATGTAACGTTGGACAAAAGCTACACAAGGGTGGAAGGTGGCACAAAACAAGACAGAAAAGTAAAATGCAAATATTAGAATTGAAGAATCACTTACCACTCGATGCCATTGCTTATTCTGAGGTGGTGAAGGTACAGTAACTTTTACAAAATAATCATGTGCATTAAATGCCACATAGATGTCACCTCCAAATTGATCACCATGAAGCCTATGATAAAAGGTTATTAGGAGAAGCTGGTATGTAATTAGGATAAGCTTGTGCCTTTTCTAATCCCTAACTTTACATTAAAAAAATTAAACTGAAAATTTCTGTAACAAGAGGTAGTAAGCAAAATGATAGGAGATTTTACTTCATCCAATGGCCAGAAAAAAAAAAGATACTGGAGATGAATGAAAAGTTTTGATATCTTCTTTCTTACGTAAAAGCTAAGAACTTGCTTTCTTGGTTGTCCCAATTGTCCTCATGCCAAGTGACATCCTTCTGGAATGAACATATTTGCTTAATCAGTTTGGAAGTATATCTAAAATTGATGCATAACCCAAGAGAAAAATTATTAATACAGCAAATAACTAGATAGAGTTCTATACATTATCCTATGCATTGATTATGCATTTACTTCTTTTACTGATTCCAGTAGCTGTCCGGCCTTCCTTTTTCCTCAGAAAAAAGAACTATTTTTTTCCCAAAAAAGATTACATGTCATCGTAACAGTATGTTACTATGCAGCAGCTCTTTGAACATTAACAACTAAATCCAAGAAGGCAACATACTGCATTCAGCAAATGCTTAAAAAGAGTGATGACCTGTTTACAGCCTGTTTGTGAACAGTTCAATCAAATATACTAGATGCATCATAAACGGGCCATATGATTTGACCCATATAGATAAATGAGTCATAAATGAGTTAAATGACACAACCCATTTAACAAAAACAAATTTTAAGTACAAATAATATATTCAACTATTCTTAATTATACAAGAGTTAATATAATCCATATCATTATATATTATAATATATGCACTATTATACTATATATTTATAATCGGTTTATTAGATTATATATAATTATAACTTATATATTTATAACTCATATATTACTATTAAATAAATATTAAATATCTATATATTTATAAATGAGTCATAGATGGGATGATCCATTTATGACTCACTCAACCTATTATTTGTAGGTCATAAACGAAAACCCATTTTATCACCTGAACATGTTTACCTCAAACCCAATTCATAAATTTGCGAATGGGGTTTTGTGACTGAGTCATGTAAAGTTTTGCCACCCTTATTAATAATGGTGATTTATGTTAGTTTTGAAGAGCCAAATCTCTTTACTAGGAAAGAAAGTTGAGGAGTGAGAAAAAAAATGAAGAGAAAGTTGGACAGATGAGTAATAGTGCTAATTAGAGAGAGTGAGAGGGAGATATAAAGTTCATGATATCCCAAACTATTTTTCTTCCAAATCACGTCATTACAAATTTGCAAAGAAAGCTTTAGAGAAGGAGAGACTTAAAATTTAGAGGACAAATGTGTCCTTTTCCTATTGAAAAAATACATTAGTTATGAAGTATACATATTAATTTTTACCTAGAAAATAGCACAAGTAATATCTTCCTACCCACGACAATTAATCTTTAGAGGTCTCTTCCCAGCAGGTGGCTTCTTCTCCAGTTGATGCATCCAACATTGCCCTCTCCTCTTCAACCTCTTCCCTAACCAACCCAATTCTTCTCCAATAAACCATCCAAGTCTGCACGCTTCTCTCTGACCCCTTCCCCACTCATGGTGAAATGGTCTTTTAAAACAATTTTGAAAATATTTCTTCAGTTTTCAAATATAAAAGATATTAAAATATCTATTTTCCCAACTTTCTTTCTTCCCTAGCAGACGATACTTTTCATTTTCAATTTTCTCCAATAGATGGAGCATCACTTTTTTTTTTTTCAATCCTATCCATTGGAGGTTGTTTCCTACACCTAAGTGAAGGGGTATTTTGTGGGAACTTGGAATGGAGAAATAGGGATTTTTTTTTTTTGAATCTTTGAGTTTGCAAGAGAGGAGGTATTGAATATCTTCTCAAAAGCTTAAAGATCTTGTAAACCTTTCAACCTTGTGGTATTCTCAAAAACAAAGAGATGTTTGTGCCTCTCCCTTGCATTGTTTCTTCCACTTTTAATGGCCACTGTTCTCCTGTGGATGTAGGCCTAAAACCATGTAATAGTCTTGTCTACCTGTGTTACTGTTTGCTTGATTGTATGACAGTTGGCTGAGTAGCCATTAATCCCAGAAATTAACAAATGGCTAAAATTTTATATTTTTTTAAATGCAACCCTCATTGTCATGCTTTCCTCATTCTGACTGTTAAAATGAACATATTTACCAATTAAAGTAATTTAATTTATTTACAAGAATCTAAATTAACAAAGCAACTCCAAATATTCAAGGTAACTATTAGAAGCATCAGCGGAGAGGCTTAAGAGATTTACTTTGGTAAGAAATCTGCCTCGTCGCAATATGGGATGCTTGTGCCGATATTTGATCATCTTGGAAAAAAATCTAAAGAGACTGTCCCTTCTTTGTTCCAACTTATGCAGCATTAAAATAAGAGAGAGAAAAAGAGTTAGGTCAAAAGAAAAAAAGAAACGGTATTAGCAACCATTTCATTGGCAGAAAAAAAAGAAAAAGAGTGTTACCAGTTTCCACTGGAAATGATTTATGGAAGTGTCATGTCCGTAGCTATTATTATTCCCATAGCGAGTATGTCCATACTCATCCCCCATTAGCATCATTGGTGTTCCCTGAATTGAGATAAGAAATCCATGAATACCTGAAGAGTCTCAAATTCCACTATTAAAGCAGAAAAACATAAATGAATATATAAGTATGCAATAACACAAGAAAGCAGTGTATGATATCTACAATTCATATACTGAAACTACACTTTTATTGAGAAAATTCTGAATGTAAAACATGGTTTATGGTTATATGCAAAGATTATTGCTAGTAATGTCCCAGATCCTTGAACTTTTACATACGTGAAACTAATTTAAAGCTAGTTGTGGGCCCATTAATTCATTATGTGAAGCATTATTAGGAATTCAGTTCCGCATCCAAATGGGTACAAGTTGGTTGCTTTATGATGATAGATAAGTCGAATATCATCAATTTCATCTCAAACATTTGAAACTGTATGGTCTAAAAAAAAATAGTTAACAAATTAATTTCCAATTATCATGGAACACATTATAATTGAGCCCAATTTGTTCTGATGATTGAGCAATATATTTCTTGTGGCAAATAGGTCAACATTGACAATGTACTTGACAGTGGATTAAGTTCACATGGATCAGATTGATTAGACACTTGGCATTGATTAAAGTCCAAATGAGTATTGACAAACATGGAAAGTCCAGTAGGAAGTTAGCAAGAGAATAATCAAATGGGTCTAAGTGGACTAGACATTTGGTAGCGGATAAGTTCAAAAGGTATTGACAGTGGCTGTCTTAATAGATCAAAGAAAACTGGATATTAGGTAAAGTCACAAATAAGTTAAGGAGAATCGGATGTTTGGAAGATTTGATAGTGGAAGGTCATTAGGTCAAGGAAGACTAAATGATTGGCAGGTGTAAGAAGTTTAGACATGTGATGAAGGACTAGATACTTGACAGTGATGGAAGTCCAGCCAAGTCGTGGAGGACTGGATGTTTGGCAAATGATGAAATCCCAATAGATCGAGATTGATTAGATGTCATATAAGTTTGAAGTCCCAGAGAAATGAACTTTAAGCATTGGAAGTTCTTACGGTGAAGGTAACTTGAGGCGAGAAAAGTGAAAGTATTGGAAGTTTGAGGTCGATTAAATACTAGACAATGGATGATGTTTTGGAGAAATTGTCTCTAGGCAATGGAAAGTCTTGAACGCGAGGAGTCTCTAGGCACTGGAAGTCGTTAAGATCAGCTGAATAGTGGACAAGGATGAATTCTTAATAAGTTGAGGTCAACTTGTACTTGTCATAAACTAAATAATATGACCATATAAGGGAAACAAATAATTGAAATTATACCTGAGAGATCATCAATGCCAAATGGAAGTTCTTCATTTGCCGTAAACGTAGACTTAAAATATTAACATCATTAGTTTCCCCTACACAATTTTGAAAAGTTACACGTCATTAATTATTCAGAAGCATATATGCGAGTCAAATGGAAGTAAGGTTTATACACAAAAGTGTCACTAAATTAGATTACAAATGGATTAACTAAATCTACAAACGGAGTCAAATTCATAGCTAAACATATGTTGTAGTTCTCGCTACTAGCTAAATTAGCATGAGATTAACACAAAACAATTGGGGGTAGCATTTTACCTTCAAAACCACAATTCCAGCTGTAATTGTCATTGCATCCATCGTTGCCGCCTTCTCCATTAGCATTATTATGCTACATGGAAAGTGTTCAAATAAAAAAAATTGCTCCAACTATGCAAACTAAGAATTTCATTCAATTTTCTAAGAGGCACATTGAATACCTTATAATTGTAGGAAACAAGATCATAAAGTGTAAACCCATCATGTGCAATGACAAAATTGATGCTGTGGTTGGGTTTGCGTTTATTAGCCTGTTAGTTGAGTTCATCTGTAAGAAACCATTAAATAGCCAGGGAAACTTACAAAACAGTGAACTAATCTACTTAAATTCTCAGAAAGAAAAAAAGAATATGCTTTCTTTAGAAGACTAAGGAATTGTGTTCTGGATTCTCCAATTAATTGACAAAATAATAGCAACACTGCAACAGTTAATATCTACTCTAAATGATAAAACATAATGAGATTACTATGATATTCAAGTCTGTGAACATTTATTTAGAAAGAATACTCAAAAATCTCCGACAGCTGCTTTCAGAAAGGTTGGCTGTCATGGTTTCTAGTTAAATCATAGTCAGAAAAATAATACATTCTTTTAGTGGCAGCCAATTTTGGATAAAGAATGTAAAAAAGGTTCTACAAAGCTTGATACCATATTTGAGTTATGTTAGTCCATACCAAGGTTTGAAATCTGAAGCTGAGCTAAGCCACAATTTTGATCCCTATCCGGCTTAAGACGTGCCAACTTTGTGGATTTGTTAAACGTTAACCCTAACTACGAAAGAGAATTAAGGGAAATGAACAAATGAGGAACAAGATGATGTTGTTTGTTATCTCAAGATCTCATGAATGTCTCATTAACTACGAGTGAAGCCATTGTTGTAGCAAAGCATTTGTTGACATTGCAAAACATGAGCGAAGTTGTCTGCTATTGCTCAATCTCATGTGGAAGCCATTTTCATCTCGTGGAAGCTTCACAAATAACCCATGAAGTCATAGACCTTGAGGATAGGGCTGTAAATGAACTAAGTTAAGCTAAGCTTTATAGTGTTCAGGATTATTTGATAAGACAAAATCGAGCCAAGTCAAGCCTAAAATTAACCAAATAGTGAAACAACTGTTCAAATTTGCCTTGGTTTCTTTTTTTTAGCTTGAGCTTGGTTTAAGCTTGAATTGAGCTTGACTTGTTTAATTGATATCGAGCTTCTAATCAAGCTCGGTTCAAGCTTGATTCAAACTTGTTTAAGCTTGGTTTGTTTAAATGTTATCAGATTCTTAAATCAAGCTTGTTTGTCGGTTTGAAATTTTAATATTTTATCTTTTATTTGATTGGTTAGTATAAACAATTCAAGTGAGTATATACAAGTTCATAAATAAGTTCATAAACGAGTTTGATCATGAACATGATTCACAAATTTTGTTCACGAATACTATTCATGAACATTAATAAGCTGAACGCATATGTGTTCAAGCTTGTTCATTTAATTGAATTTAATACATATTGAACGAACATAAACGAGCTCTTACCAAGTCGAACACTGAGTTTGTTCACGAACATTTGATTTGTTTACAGCCCTACTTGAGGAAGCCTCAAAATGTCATCACCATCATTGCGAGTTATTGTGGGAATCTAAGTTTCATCTCGAATGTGTTCCACGTGTTGATCGGCCTACAAAATGAGAAATTTCACCGTGCTAATTAACATGGAATGCTGTTTTAATCTATGGTCCAAACAATTTGGAGTTAGTAATACGATGTCGAGGTTATCCCCTCTTATACGATATATATTGTCTTATTACTATTTTAGATAAATATATACATCTATTTGCACATTTACAAATAGGTTCCCAACTATTAAAAATAGGTCCTCAACGAATCCTATACCTCCACAAGTATATGACTAGTAAGTATCATCAACCATGTTTTTCCTAGATCTCCCTCTATTCCTTCCATCTTCAATTCTAATTGATTTAACTTATAAATATACATGTTGGTTCTCTATGAACATGTTATTATCACCTTAATTTATTTTCTTGAGCTATATTTAATTTCTCTTGGATAGTAATATTTTTATTAATCAATTCTACTTGTCACAAACATTTATCTCAACATTCTCATCCCTACCACATTAACTTTTTATTCCCTATTGTTTTCTAATTGTCCATCACTTCCGCCAGTTGGCCAGGTCATTTCATAGCCCCTATAACTTTTCTTTTAGTCTAGGGAACAAATTTATGATAACATACGACTGTAAAAGATTCTTTATCCTTTTCAACAATTCACTCTTTATCCTATTAATAGTATATTCAGCAACTCGCTCTTTTCAGATAATATATATTTAATAAATTTTAAACTCTTATTGGAATTTTATGTTTATCAATTGTCGGCTTATCCCCTCTATTTGCTTTTCTACTATTGCAACTACATTTCTTTTTGTGAGTGATACATGTTGGCATCCATTTGTTTCACAAATCAGCCTCCTAGTCAACCTCTTACCAACATTTTTTTTATTGGCATCAAGTATCTAGTTCTTTGAACCGACTAATCTTGGGGGTGACCGGCCCGACTCTACAGAAGTTTTCCACTGACCATCCGGGTAAATTCAGAAGTGCTCGCAGCGGGCTAATTGAGTTGGCAACCCAACATTTTATATTTTTCATCCCACTGGAGAAAAATGTCATAGAGTGCGCCGTAACTAGGAATCAAACTACGGGTACTTAGGAGACTGCATGAGCACCCTGCCACTGCATTGTAACCCGGGGGGCCAACCTCCGACTAACATTGAATTGATAACATGATGTCTCAATCACATCAGATACTCTTCCATTTGACTTCCACATCTTTAATTTCCATTTTTTCTCTTTCTCCGTAGAACTTTCAATAATGTGTTTAAGTGATATTTTTTGAGGCGATTACATGGCACAAAACAAACATAACGGAGCATATCATACTGAACCGCCAAGTATGGTCAACTCTAGAAATCAACCTCCAGAAAGAAGTTCCTATGGACAATGCTTTGCTTGCCCTGTGTCTTTATTGGAGTATTTAATTCTGTTTTTTCATACAATGAGGATCCCACCTAATCTTTAGGATTCTTCCAAAGCTTGATTATGAGAGTTGGAACGAGAGTCTTGATGCAAAAAATTACTACTGTGTGATCTAGAGGTCACAAATTCGAGTCTTAAAAATAATCTCTTGCAAAGAAAAATAAGACTGCGTACAATAAATGCTTTTCCAGAATCTCACATTAGCAGGAGCTTCATACAGTGAGCTGCCCTTGATTGTGAGAGTTGCTTGATACCAAGAAGATTATTGAAGTGATTCGTAGTTCAAAAAGCAACAAAGGGAGAGCAGTGTTTAATGTCTCTTCATCTCAGTAACAAGAACACATATAGCATCCAGAAGGACCCAAAGCAAACCAGGCCATCATAGGAAGGCCTTATAATGGAAGCGGTCATGCAAAATAGTCAAAGGATTCTGGCAGATGTTCCAGATCATGCAAGATGGTCAAAGGATTCTAGCAAATGTTCCTTTGTCTCATCTGTTGGGGATCGTTACGCCGACTAGAGGGGGGTGAATAGTCATTTGCCCCCAAATGGTCGTTGCTTGCTCGTTCACTTTCTATAATGGTTAGTACAACGGAATATAATAGAAAATACAACACAAGCACAACAAACCGATGTACATGGTTCGGAGATAAAGCTCCTACTCCACGGCAGTCCATAAGGTGGATGACGCCTCCGATCCTTCGGCGGATCACCCCCCGGCTAAGTCGATGCACCTTGTCGGTAGAGAAACCTCGCACAACACTTGTGATTCTTCACAAACACTCAAAGACTTGCTATGGCTCTAATAGGGGTTAACCACCTCTATTTTGTCATCAGAGAAATCCCCCCAAGCCTCTCCTTATATATATTTGGAGAGGCAACCTCGGAATCAACAAAGCTACCGGCTACCAGTCGACTGGTCACTTGATCAGTCGACTGGCCTTCATCAGTGGACTGGAATTCCATTCCAGTCGACTTCTGCCACTCTGACAGCCATGATTCTCGGGATTTCTATCCAT
>JBAMHZ010425097.1:0-11271 GCA_037177395.1 Alpinia galanga | reverse complement strand
GGAGAACTGTAAGTGGTCAAAGACAAGCAAAGGGAAATCAGCTTACTCTACTGTGATGAGCATGAGTTTTTAGAATGGTGTGATACTTTGTTTGAAAATATTTGCTCTTTTGGTAAGAGTTCTCCGATTAGTTGACGGAGATAGAAAGCTATCTATGAGGTTTTTATATGGGGAGCTTCTTCGAGCTAAAGAAGATATTGAATCAAATTATCAGCCTATTATAGCAATTATTGAGTAAAAAATGAAGGACAAACTTGATACATCATTGCATACCATAACCTTTTTTTGTTGAGTCCCTACTTCTACTATAAAGATAGTTCTATTGCTCTTTATGGGGAGGTCGCGTTAGGGATTTTTGAATGCATGGAAGTTTTGCATGCCAATGAGTTTGAATTACAAGATACAATTATTAATAAGGAACTTGTAAAATATAGAGAGAAGAGTGGGTTATTTGGGAAAGCCTTGGCAGCAAAAGTGTGTGAAAAAAATGACGATACATTTGATCCATGTACATGGTGGAATACCTACGGTGCTCACACACCCAACTTGCTAAGAGTCACATTGAGGATAGTTTCATTAACTATAAGTTCATCTGGGTGTGAAGGAAATTAGAGTGCATTTGAAGGAGTAAGCATTTGTTAAATTATTAATTTTTAAAGTGTATGTTCATGTTACTAACTCTAATATTTATTTTCTCTTCTTTTTTTTGTAAATTCATACAAAGAAAAGAAATAGGTTGAATGCCAATAGGTTGAACAATCTAGTTTTTGTCCAATTTAATGCTAGATTGTTGAACAAACAAAAAGAGAGAAAGAAAAGAATGTCGATGTTCTTATTGCAAAAGATGCTTCAAATGCACAAGGTTGGATTGTGGATGGTGGGGAAGAAGATGAAGTCGAACCAGGTTGGGGGCTCACTTGGCAAATAGTTGATGAAGCAACTAGAGCAGATGAAAATCTACAATCCCAGAGAAGCTCTAGAGTAAGAGAACTTCACGAGGATGATTGTGCATCCGAAGAAGAAGATGAGGACCACAATGATGATATTGAATTTGTGTCTAATGAAGAACAAATTGTTGAAAATTATGGAGAAGAAGTGGAGTAAATTTGTGATATTTTATTAATGGTGTAATTTTAAATGCATTTTAAATTTGATGTTATTGACTTATTTTGTTGGATTTATGGTATATGATTTATTATGTTGATTCCGTAGAATCTGCCTAGCGGCGCCTAGTCCCCACCTAGGCGGCCTAGGTGCTAGGTGCTAGGTGCTAGGTGCTGGTCTGGCGACCGACTAGCGCCTAGCGAATTTTAGAACATTGCTGTGAAGTGCTGAACATGATGGTTTCTGCTGGTGCTTCTTAAGAATGCATATGTAAAGAAAGTGTCCGTGTAAGTTGAACTAGAATGGTTGACATTTTCTGCTGGTATGATGGCTGAATTGTCTATTGTAATTGGTTTTATAAGTGACGTTCAACTGTGATTTTAAATCTTATATAGTGTTGGAAAGATTTTTTTGAGACTTTGAGTCGTAGCAAATGCATAAATATCGTACATACTTTCCTAATAGTAATATACATTCTAACTATCATATTGTTAACAATAGAATTATTGTTGTTGTTGTACTTGTTAATATGTTGTTATTTTAACAAACAATTTATTGCTATAATATATTATAATAAATAATAAAATATTTATTAATGTAAAGTTATTAAGTAATGATACATTATTGAAATGTAGAAAGGGGTTTTTGAGGATCTTCTCTCTCGGTAGGTAATAACTTCTCTCAGTTGATATTGAGCAACAAAGATGGATAAGGGATTGGTTTAGCTAGTGGCAGATAGGAAGTGGCAGATAGGAAGTGACAGTAGGACTGAGCAGTCAATCATATGACTCATCTTTGAGCAATGGTGAGGCTGATCCATTTAAGCTAGAATTTAAGTGAGCCACAAAGACTATCTACCCTGTGTTTGTTCAAACTCAAGTTGCAATTGATGGGAAAATCAACTATTATTCACTAAGTTAACCTAATTTTAAATAAAAAAATGATTCAATCTTTTTTTACTCACAATTTCACAAATAAAACATGTGCAAACAACACACAACAAATACTAGTTTTGATGCATTTAGTAATCAGTTAACAAAATTATGCAATCCATGGATTATTGGATATCATGTCAACCGTGAGCAAAAGAATTAGCAAGTTTTTGCAAAGCAGGGTAAGACGTATAATAGACCCTTCTCTGGGACTCTACATAGTGGAAGCTTCATGCAATAGACTACCTTTTATGTGAATGACAGTGCAGCCAGTTTACATGGTAAGTGAACATAGCCCATCGTCTCGTAAAAAATGTGTCCAACCAACCAGAAAGAATAATGTTGATAACAAATCATGCTT
This sequence comes from Alpinia galanga, assembly GCA_037177395.1. Lineage (NCBI taxonomy): Eukaryota > Viridiplantae > Streptophyta > Magnoliopsida > Zingiberales > Zingiberaceae > Alpinia > Alpinia galanga. Next base: position 8,874 of record JBAMHZ010425097.1, on the reverse strand, counting down.
TGGTGGCAACTCAAAGATCTACATCAGCAAAATAAAATTGATTACAAACCTATTTACCTGCAAATGAACAACGCATGACTGTACTGCAACAAATGCCTGCTTGAAAATCTCAAATGGAAAAGCCTCCGTAGGGATGTCAAAGGGATATTGCTGTATCACACTAAAAAAATTGTGAGAAATAAGTTTTAAAAGATTAATTAGAACATTGCAGACTTGTCTGATTATTAACATAAGACCTGAAAAAGTGATCCAGCCATGAACCAAACTGTGTCCAGCTCATTATACTCTCGCTTTATTCCTTCTTCTCTTTCAAGAACTTCAGCCTGAATGGTTATTAGTATGCAATTGATGTTTATAAATACTAATCATTTAACCTCAACAGGGTTCTAAGCATATTCCCAGGTTAAAGATAACATGTGTACTATTTGTCTGTTCGCTGAATAGTAATTACCTTTGTGTGACTGCCATCTAAGTAGGCCAATTCAGATTCAGACCAAAGAAGAGGAGATTCCACAGCTAGCTGGCCTCTTCCTCGCTGGCGATCAAGTTCCCTGATGAATGGATACCAGAATGACTTCTTTCCTTGCTTTTTCTCATACATGAGATACAGTGCTAAACAGGCTAATTCAGATAGCTTGTTTGTGGTCAATAGTTCAGCTGAAAAATGCAGAACAAATAAGTTAAAACAGGTACAAGGAGTAGCCTCGACTGTATGAAGAACTTCACCAAATGTTTGACATGGGGCAAAAAAACATCCCTCACTATGTAAGTTTCAATAACTAGAAAGAAGCTAAAATGTGGTTCTCCAATATTGTTGTTTGTTGATGTTAAACGTATTAGATTAATTCAGTTATTGGTCTAGTGGCTTTAGTCCCTCACTATTAGTAGGATTTTATCGCGAGTCTATCCATGTAATGCTTATCCCTTATGAAGCAATGCAATAGAAGATTTGCATATTCCCAAATTTTACATGGCATCAAAGCCACTCTTTTAGGGTTAGGATTCCAAAGAAGAGATTTGATCCTTTAGACGCCTGACTGCAACTCCCATCAATAATTGAGCAACACCTTCATAGGTGAATTCCTCTGTCACTCGCATGTGTGCTATGCACAGGCCCCGCCATTGCCAACCTTTTCTTGTGATATGACAGTGTGCCAAAAACCATGCCACAGATGGATGCAAACACTATCACTACCAGATTCTCCTCGCAATCTGGTAGCCTGGCAGCCTAGAGACAACCACAACCCACATAGAAGCAAGCACAGCCACCACCAACCTCTACTCATGACCTGAGTGACTACATGCTCCATTTCCTCAATAAGATTTATTTCACACGGCCACATTATCCTTTTTATGTTTATGAGAGTACATCTAGTTTATGTAACAAGTAAAATATATATGATATCTATGCACCATCTTGAGGAGTGCAGAGGTAATCATGTTTTCGATTTACTAGGTTTAATCCCACATTAGTGGTTCTAGATTTAATGTTTTCTCATGAATCTTTGACAGACCTGATGCTTATCAATCAGTAGATATAAGTGACACCCAAAATCAGCCATTGTGAGATCACATATGGTGCCCAAATCATATAAAAATAGAAAGAAAAAGGACGCAGCAAAATCCTTTCAAATCTACCTTACATGTGAATAATGAAGTTTTTTGGATTTGAGCTCGTTTAAGAAGAGATTGTAATGAGGCCTAAAACAGTTTAAGGAGGTTAAATAACTGAAAAATTTAGAAAGCATGATGACAAATTCAACAGGCAAATCTAAGGTGAAGTCACAATTTTACTCTCTCAAACTTCCACCGAGCATCATGTGTGTTGTATGTGGGATGAATAGTGGTTACTCTGTTAGTGTTGATACAGGAGCAGTTTGTTCCTATTTTATAACTTATGGGAGTAAATGTAATATTCTAAACAATGGGGTAATATAAAAATGTAAGTAAACTATAGGTGCAAAATGATATTGTCTCTATAAAATAAAATTACCAACGAGATAATATATTGAGTTAAGAATTTGGAAACCATGTTATAAAGATATAATGAGCACATCAAGTAATGATATCACTTGTTAATACAAAATGAGTGTGGTAGATTGAACAGGAGAACTTTAAAAAAACCATATTGCTAAATTAACCAAATTATGAATCAATACTAAATTTAATTAATCACGCAAATATTAATAAAATAGCATAATATTAAACTTTAAAGTAAATATACTTTTAGATAAATTTAAAATTACAAACTTACTATAGTGTGATAATTAACTTAGATTCAATAGTATGTTAAATTAATTATAATGATTATATTATTAGTTAATTTATAATCAATTTATATATTAAGATAAACATTACAATTAGTATTAAAATTAAAATTTAATACATTATACTATTAAGTTAATTAAATCAATTTCTTGTAAATTTAATTGATCAAATAAAAATTAATAAATAGCATAGTAAAATTAAACTCTAAAACTAAAATAAAATTAAGTTAAAAAATTTAATTACAACAACAATAACCAAGCTTTTATCCCACTATCCTTCTGCGCCATTAGGCTTGATCCCCTCCTTAACTATATTTAAATGAATTATATTTTACTTTATTATTGCTATCTAATTTTTTTTTGTTATGTTTCTTCCTCAATTAATGTGCGTATTTATCATCGTATCACATTGCCTAACTGGGAATAATTCCTTACCCGCCCACTAACCCATGTGTTCCACTCCCAATAACCTAAGTGACCCACCCTCCTTCAACCCCACATCTCACTAGAACAAACATAAATGTACCCATCTTCACCCATGTGTAACCCCATCCACACCCACCCTTTTATGAATCTCAAATCCTATGTTAGTTGACCAAAATAATCAAGATAAAAATTACTTTGACTCCCTCACCTCTTCAATTCTAGCACCAATATTTACTTCCCCCGACTCCACCCTTTTCACATTGCATTTGCACTTGTCACACCCCTCTTACCTAATTATAGATTAAATTGAAACAAAAGGTGAAAGGTTGGGTATTTAACTTCGTTGTACTGCTCTATCTCTTTCAACATAGGCTGACATGACGACAAGCCATATTCATCATAGCTAGAATTGTTCTAGAGTGAGCATAGTAAAAAAAGTATTCATGTTGTGCGATGCCAATTTTTTTATTAACAATTGAAACAATATGCTATGGTTGTGTCGACCTAACACTTAAAGTGATCCCAATATGAATCACCTATGTTGGATCGGGGATCAACAGTAGCTAATTTGATTTCAGTAGATTTCTAGAACATGCCTTAGAACAACTCAATAATAAAAGGGCAGTCTGGTGCACAAAGCTTCAGCCAATGTAGGGTCCTGGGGAAGTATTTATTATATGTAACCTTACTTTGTACTGCAATAGACTATTCCCGTCACTGAAACCCATGACCACCGAGTCACATGATAACAACTTTACCGTTGCACTAAAACTCTCCTTTTTAGAACAACTCAAGAATGTTGAAAAAAAAAAAGACAAGAATTCTTTGATATTTCAACATCAACAAAATCAAGAGAAAATTGAACAAAATTGATACGCAACAAGATTCTTTGATTAGGTTTAAAAATTGACTAATATCTCACCAATCCAAACAATCTAGCTTGGAAATTGTAGATCTAGAGAACCAAGATTATGAAAAGTGAGGATCTATTTTCACGAGCAACAAGATCCACTATATGAGGAATGTGAGACCACCAAAGAGATCCCTATGAGTTTGCAATGTGAAAAGGAGAGAAAGAGCTCGAAGTGTTCGAATTGCCAAAGCCTTCAAAAGAGATAAAGGTTGATTTGGAGGAGGATCAAAAGTTCATGGAGATTGATTCAAAGCAAAGACATTCACAACTTAAAGGGATGTTGTTCTTCACATGGAAGATGTCTTCGATGTAGTACTCTATATGGGAGATATCTTTGATGTAACTTAGGAAGAACATGAAGAGAAAAGGTAATGAAGTACTTTTCAATTAGATTATTACTAAGATATGGTGTATGTATCTAATATTGCTATTATATGTAATCATATTCTAATTATCAGTATTGAACTATTAAAAATGATATAAATGACTAAATTATTTACTTAACAAACAATAAAAATTATAATATCATTAATTACTATTAACAATATTAGTATTATAAATGATAATAACATTAAAAAATTATTTAATTAATATTAAAAATTACATAAATTATTAATGAGGAATAATTTTAAACATAAGATAAAATAAAATTTGGTATTAATTTAATTTAATTGTTGTCAAATAAATTATTATTGTTAATTAAATGGCATACATACTACTTTGTATACAGTGTTGATATGAATCATATTAAAATTATATGAGACATATCATTGATTACATATCATGCATGGTTAATAATCTAACAATATGATATAAGCTGAATTGTTCTTAGGGTTTCTGAATTCCTGTTGTTATCTCATTCACTAAACAAACTGATTTTGTTCTTTTTAAAGATATATATACACTTTTTCTCACTAATCCAATATCTAATCTCACAAATCCTATCAACTAGGTAGACCAATACTTAGATTTTTGGAATGTTCAATATCAATATTGGTACCAATACTGACAGCCATGAATTGAACACAAGAGAATACACTCTCACCATTGACAACTTCTGAATCTTCTTTCATGAAGACCCTTGATACTGACATATTTTCACTATATAGTAGAAAGATCAAGTCAAAGAGAAGCAGGCTGACGAAGAGAAGGAGCGCCGAGCTAAAGTAGAGCGGCTTGGCCAAGAGAAGAAGCATCGAGCTGATACGAATAGCTCGACCAAAGAGAAGGAGTGTTAGGCTGGTGTAGAACAGCTCAGCCAATAAAAGAAGCACCAAGCCGATATGAATAGCTCGGCTAAAGAACAAGAGTGTCGAGTTGATATAGAACAGCTCGACTAAGAGAAGAAGTATCGAGCCGATATGAATAGCTCGGTCAAAGAGCAAAAGTGCCGAGCTAGTGTAGAATAGCTCAGCAAGGGAGGAGAAGCGACAAGCTGATGCGAATAGCTCGACCAAAGAGAAAGAACGTCGAGCTGGTATAAAATATCTTGGCAGAAAGGAGAAGCGCCGAGCTGAAGTAAAACAGCTTGGCAAAGTGGAAAAGCTCCGAGCTGAGGTATAACAGCTAGGCTAAAAGAGAAGAATACCTAGTTGAAGTAGAACAACTCGGCTAAAAGAGAAGAATACCTAGTTGAAGTAGAACAGCTCGGCTATAGGAGGAGAGGGTTGAATCGATATAAAACGACTCAGTATGAGGGGAGAGCTCCAGCCCTTCATTGAGGGGACTATAGGAAATATTCTTTTCTAGGTTGTTAGAGTCTGTTCCTACACGACTCATATAACAGCTAAGCGGACACACCTCATACCCTAAAAAGGAATATTCCTCTTAAGGATTGCTCCCCTAACAGCCTAACAATATCATCATTCATCACCACCTAGCACCCACGTAGGCATCCTGCGCAGAAGTTATCCCCTAACGGTCTAACATGAAGCGTTGCAGGGCAATCGTGGAAATATAACACCTCATAACTACTATAAAAGGGGAGGGAAAGGAGGAAAAAAGGGTTGGTTGTTTAATCATTCTACATTCCGCATACATTCTTCATTACAACATTCTTCTTCTTCTTCGGTCCCTTTACTCTTCTCTTACACAGCTCTAACTTAGGCATCGGAGGGTCGTTAGCCAAGACATCAGCGGCTGTCTGACCTAATGTTAACCTTGGCAGGATAAAAGGTCGAAGATCTTACTGTTGCGGCCAGAGAGGACCTATCCTCAGTCATCCTAGAGGACGGAAAAATCTAAGCCACATCAACCCTGATTATTAACCTGATCAAATGAATAGTAAGGAAGCCATAGAGGGTTGATCGAACACTGATCTATTCTTTATAATTGCATTCTAATAGAGGAGTATAATGAGCCTTAAATGCTAATAAGTTAACAATGTAAAAATACAGTAGTGGAGGAGCATAATGAACCTTGAATGGCTAGATAAGTTAACAAAGTAAAATATATATATATATATAGTTGTAGAGAGCATAATGAACTTTGAATGGTTAGATAAGCTAACAAAATTAAATAAAAAAAATACAGCAGGAGAGGAGCATAGCAACCTGAATGGCTAGATAAGTTAACAAAGTAAAATATACTAATTAATGAACTCTCACTACACTAATTAGACAAGTTTAGATAGTAAAATCTAGGATTGTTTGACATGGTCAACTAGAAGTTTGCTTCCCATTCACATTTTGTAAATCACTCCTGTATCTACTTTATGCATGACAACTAAAGTTTCATTCTCATTGAAAATATCATAATAATTTAACCACTATGAATCACGTCCTTCACTTTCAAGATCAATAGTCCACTTCCCATGATCGGCATTAAATGACCATGTGTTTATTTATAAAAAAAAAAACTGCTGGGTAGCCTGGGTTTTGAATAGCTGACACAGAACTTGGAGGCCAATATTTCATTCAATCTCATTTTACATGAATCAAAACAATAGCCCACTGAAACAGGACACTGAGAGATCTACCATTTCCTACATGCATGAGGCAAGAGTTCATAGTCTTAAGTGGAAGACAACAACATTGCATGTAGAGTCACTTCCCTTCAGTTTTATGTGAGTAGCATGGTTCTGGATCTGCTTGAGCAATTTATTCTCAAAAGGAACATAAAGGTTGGATTTTCACAGAAGTGCTTACATAGTTGGAAGAAAGTCCAAAAACTACAAAAATTCTTTTGCGGACTCACCGATGGTTTCATTTCCCAAAACTCTATCCAGGGTCACCACTAATGAGTTTGGCACCGAAAATGCAAGATCACCCGACTGCCGAGAAAAATCAAATATTAACATATATAAGAAGTGGGGAAGCTAACAAAGACGCCATAGGAGGTCTAAACAACGTACAAAATCCTACCTGCAGATCCTCACTGGCCACGACATAATGAATAGGGCGATGCATCCCGTCATGCGAAGGTCTCTCCTTAAGGTCAACCTTGCAAGGCGGTAATCCATGCTGGTGCAGCCAGGATTTGAGGTGTGCTCCCTCCGCCCTAACTTTGTCAGAGGGGAGGGCCTGCGAGCTCCCCTCTGATCGAGCGACCAGAGTGTCGGCGCCGCAGGCGAGGCAAGGCTTCTGCCGACGGCTGGCTGCAAACGGGGCGCGTCGCCTCTGAACCCGAAAGGCGGGGAGGCGGCAGAGTCGCCGAGGGGAGTGAACGGGGGAGAATAAGCAAGGGGTCAGAAGGTGAGCAGCGCCCATGGCGCCGGTGGGATAGGAGAAGTCGGTGCTAGGGCTATTTGTTTGGGGAGCGAAGCTCAGCGGAAATGGCAGGGCATCAGCTTGGTCGTCCCTCGTAATTCTCTATCGCTAGGCTATCTGAGCATCGGTACACAAGGCAATCGCCTCTTTGGGTGTCCTTGGATACCATTAAAAAAAAAGGATAATTATAATAAATTGTATCTCGCAACATTTATATACCAATTAACGTTGACTCGGCAATTTACGCAATAAAAATAGCAAATTTTTCAAAGAACTTGGTGTGATTAAAAAAAAGAGAGAGAGTGAGTTTGTCTGCAATAGGTAGAGGTTAATTCCTAATAAGATCATGATCTTGGGCTAGTGAGGGTCACCTTTGGTGTACATGTCAATTGGATTCTTAATTTATCTCCTCCTTAGTAAAGGCAACTGTGGCAGTTCCACATTTTTTTATTGTGATTTTAAAATTTCCAAAAGGCATACTCAATTTCTGTATTACTCCTCCCGATAAAAATTTATTTAATCTCTTATATTTTGCATGCATTCTAGCCATAACTAAAAATTCCAAACTATCTAACGTCACGTCAACACAAACATAACATTGTACTTTGTGCTTTCCTTACCTTACTGAGATTTCTTCTAGACGTATATAGGTGCATAACTCCTCTCACACTCTCTATTTCAAATTAGGACTTTTCGGTAAGATGTCTCTCCCTTTCCAATCAAGTTTCTGTTGCTCTCACTTTCATTGAGCTTAGGATTTTCAACGAGATTATCTAAGCTCATCACCTTTTCTTCTCACCTTCAAATTTCTATTTTACGCTCGCTGACTCAATTTAGGGTTTTCGATGAAAGTCTTCTATCTCATAACATTTTCCTCTCTTACTCATTATTGCAGAATGACTCAAGAATATGGTTCAATCTCTTGTTCATCTGTGAAGGTATGTCTCATATTCCTTGTTTTAGTCCAGCATAAAGTACTTAATCTCTTTCACATGTTAAGTTGAATTAGGGTTTAGGAATGACTTGCATTATTCCGAACAAGCACATTATTTTTTATTCTATATCTGAAGTTGATAAATCCAACAATGAGTTTTTTTAATTCATTGATGTATAGTATTATCAATATTAAAATATGCAAAGCACAATATGGTTTATAAAATTTTAATTTTTATATAATTACAATGCGATGGAAAAAATTTATGTTTTAATTTTTTTTATTTCCAAATTTATAGGCAACAATTGATTGTGAGAAGAAACTCTAATGGACTAGCATTTTATAACACTTTATTGATTTTTTTGGAGGTCTAACTAGTAAAGGAAAGCAACATAATTCTATTTGTTCACATGATAGGCACAGAGAGATAATTAAACAATTCTCATTTGCTATTTTTTTGGAACATACAAAAGATTTTTATAAATTCGTGGGTTATTGATGAACATATTTTAAAGTTGAATTCAACATCTCACAAGTGTGCCTGTTTCTTTCACCAGAAGAAATATATCTTTTTTGCTTGGTATTCCAAATAGAGGTGTTTATATTCCCATAAATTCAACTAATGCA
>JBAMHZ010425088.1:0-11271 GCA_037177395.1 Alpinia galanga | reverse complement strand
AGTGTCAGCATCAGAGAACCATTTGTTGAGGGTTGATGTTGTGTTGATCATCTAGGCCTAGATATTTAGCCATGGACTCAATAAAGTTACATATCTTTTTCTAGAACATGACCTTAGAGTCTCATGGCAGACAACAATCTTTTCTATCATTCTGTAATATCCATAATGGAAATTGGTATGACCTTCACATTTTAAAGTGTAATGTAGATGCTCTAAATGAACCTATTCAAAATCTATATTCTATGGGTTTAGGGTTTAGGATCATTCCAATACACCAAACTAATTATCTCAATGAAATTGAATTTGTTTAATAGATTATAATTATGGGTTACAATTCATAACATAAAGCTATGCCAGTGAATAAGTATATAAGGAGGTTATTTGTCATGCAAATTATAAATGCTTTGGTACACCATCTCAAGAGTTGGTTTTCCTGGTACGTATAGATAATTTATCAATTTGTCTCTCCATCCGATGTAAATCACAAAGGAAGCCACTAGCTTGAACGTGGGCACATGGTACAAATATGAAAATGATTCATTTGCAGGAAAAATGGTCTTAAAAGTTCAAAATATCTGTGATTATTTTATTGATTTCAACTTGACAGGATTGGTAAGTGGTCAAACCAATTTCTAGATGATTAGCTACTAGGAAGTGTAGTTATGTACTTCCTTAGAATGATACAGAATTTTCTCCCTGGACTTGGTAAAGCTCTGAATTTAGTATCACTGATAGTTTGACTATGGGCATAAATTGATTCAAAAAACCTAATGTTGTAATTTGCTTTAGATTGAGGAAGTATTTATAGAAATCCTGCTTTTTGGTCCGTTGCTAATCATGAAGTCACTTAGGTAATATTTTATGAGCAAGACTGGAATCCTCAAGTTGACAAGCAGGCAATGCAGCGCGCCCATCGCATTGGTCAAATGAAGCATGTGCTTGCCATAAATCTAGTAACACAACACACTATTGAAGAGGTGAAGATGTTACACACTCATCATCTCCTCTCTCTGGATTTTCTATAAGCTGATGCATTTATGCAGGCAATTATGAGGAGAGCAGAGAGAAAACTTTGGCTAAGTAATTATGTGGTCCAGCAACAAGATGGAGTATATGGCACAGGAAATGATATTGTAGCTGAAGATGGTGACATGAAGTCTCTCGTTATAGGCTTACACATGTTTGATCCCACAGATATGAACAAGGACTCCGTTGATGTGAATAGTATGGTTGAACTCAATAACATGACTGACAAAGTGGTTGAAATGCGTTCTCATGAGATATCAGAAAAGGATGTTCGTAAATTCGAAATTAATAAAAAGGAGATTTTGAAAAGCCATGATAAGTTTGTTAACTCTTCTGAATCTTCTGCTTTTGATTCTGGAGTTGATGAGGCTTCATATATGTCCTGGGTTCAGAAATTTAAAGATGCTTCACTTTCTGGAGAATCTTTAAATTTGGAGCAGGGGAAGAGGAGGCATCTGCCAGAAGTGTATCAACAGAAACGAGAAGCTGACAAGAAAAAGGCAGAGGAGAAAAAGTTGGCAAGATGGGAGGCACTTGGTTACAAGACATTAGCTGTCGAAGAGCCCAATATGTTAGTAGAACATACTGTTTTGTCTGATCAAGGGGCTGTCCAGTTTGTATACGGAGATTGCACTAACCCATCAAAATTCTGCCAATCAGAGCCTGCAATAATTTTTAGGTAGGAACTTCTGTGGTACAAATGATACTGAAAGCTTGATTTCAAAAGCTTTCTAGTTTTATTGGAAGTGCTATTATACATTATTTTCATATAATTGATTTCTAAATCTGTTTTCAGCTGTGTTGACAACTCAGGGAGCTGGGGACATGGTGGAATGTTCAATTCGCTTGCTAATCTTTCATCATGCATCCCAGATGCTTACTGCCGTGCTTTTGAATGTTGTGATCTGCATATGGGGGATTTACACTCAATAAAGTTGAATGGTGATTTCTCAAATTTCATCGTAATGGGGATTTGCATTTAATTATGAGGCATTTAATTCTTGTTTATTTTGACAATTATGAGTACCTTTGACCATTCCAAGTGTTTGTTGAACAAAATGTGTGCAACTGAATAATTAAAAAAATTATTGCTCGTGGAATAATGGGGCATTTATTTGCATAATCTGAAACTAAGATTTTAGCTTCATGTGTATTTATACACTGTCTGGATATATTTAAAGTTCTTTTGAGGTCCAGTGAGTTAACTTAAATGAGTCCTTACATCAAATATATCTCTGCCTAAATCATAATCAAGTTCTTGAGAGGTTGAAGATTGGAGGTTCTGGACTGAGAAAATTGAAGTTGATTTCTGTCTGTCCAAATCAAGTTCTTGGGCATGTGAGTGGTTGAAAAAAATGTCTACTTGACCTCACAAACTGCTGATTATGATGATTTGGGCTATGAGTTAAAGTTCAGTTAGGATGTCAAAGTTGTAAATATGGAGAGCTACTTTTGACTATGAATTTAAGTACCTTGGGACAGTGGTTGGGGCTTATCAAGCTAATCGTAGCATTGATGGTAAGGTAGGTGCTTGACATTTTAAGCTTAGAGAAATCAGATGATTTATTCAATCCATTAAATATATGAGTGCATTTTTCATTATGGTATTATTAATCTACATGTGCTTTAGTACAGAAAATAATCATCATTTTCATTTTCCAGCTTCCAGTGGTGATGAAAGCATTGTCCAAAATTGCCTTATGTGGGTTGCCCTTGCTGTGGTTCAATCTTATAATCCAAGAAGGAAAGTTCCTAGGAGTAGCATCTCTATGTCTGATCTTGAAGTGTGCTTGTCTAAGGCATCATTTGCAGCTGCTCAAAATTCAGGTATTCCCCAAAATTAAATGTACTTTTTTTTCCCTACATATATTCTTTATCCAACTCTTATCATTTAACTAAGGTCATCTTTAAACTTTTCAGAGACACTATTGACAGAAACCACTGCTTCTATCTAGTGTGTTAGATACCTTTCCAGTTATAAATTTTTTGTTTTCTTGATTGGTTATTTGTTAATACTAGACTGAAGGAAGTATTACCAATCAAAATCAAGCAGTGTAAATATGATAGAGACCCTATGTTTGCTGCATTTTCAAAAAAATTAAACCTTAGAAGAAAGCTTTGGCTCATTTGAAGTAGTTTAGTTAGGAAATTCATCAAAGTTTTGAACTAGATATTCCATTCTGATTTATTGCAATTTAAAGAACTGTCAGCTGGAGGAGTTTCATATACTTACTTTGAGCCTATCGCATTCCTATAATCATCATAGTACAATCATGAGAGAGACACGATTTACTAGTAGCGAACAGGACACTAGAACACCAAGCATACTGAGTTATTAGGATTGGCAAAGATGAGAGTGCTTTCTACTATATCATTACCCTTGCAAGCAGAGTAAGCACCTAGGAGATGTTTGTGAGAAACTCTCTCTCTCTCTCAGTCTTTGAGTCTGCTAAAACTTTAAAATTAAAGACCTTTTTCTCAATGCTTATCTATTATTGCTCTATGTGTTTGTACCTTGATCCTTGAATCCATTGAATGCGAGGAATGAGAAGTTATACTGGTGTCTATGGAGTTCGAGAGTTTAAAATTTTCTTCTTGAGTTTGTGGATTGAGGAAATCAGTAGATATCTCTCTGTATATATCCTGCTTGTTGACAACGACGACAACTACAACAATTGTGGATTAGATCTTGTGCCATGTTGACTAGCACTGTTGAGATTTGCTGTTTTATTCTTGAATTGAGATGCAAAACAATACTACCACACAATGACACCAGCCGGTGTGAGTCATCTTTCTCTTCGATATACAAGCTTAGCACAATGTTCTTCGGCATTTTCCTTAGGTTTCTGGCCCTCTTTCCTCCTCTTGAGGCTTGTGATGCTAGAAACCCTTTTTCCATTAATAATGTAATGCAATTTCGGGTGTTGATTGGCTGCAATGTGAGGTAAAGGTTTTGCTCCTTCAGGGTTTCCATCATTGGCGATATGAGGTGACATGTTTCCACCTCTAGGTAAGATTCCTCCTTTTCTTCTTCTTCCTCATTATCATCAGTGTGATAAGAACCATGTGCCGGCATGGCACCAACTACTTTGTGTTGTTTAGGGATTGAAGTCTCAGTTCAAAGTGTGATTCTAAACCTTGACAATAATATATCCCACTTCCACATGCATAATGATTCTTTCACTGTAAACTTTGCTAGATAGCAAATTAAATGAAATATCATTCCTTTGCTTTTACAATCCAAGTTGAAATGTTTTCTATAAAAGGTAGCCTGATGCACAAAGCTCCCGTCGTGTGGGGTCCCAGGGAAGAATCCATTGTACGCAGTTTTACCTTATTTTTTTTGCAAAAGGCTATTTCCAGGATTTGAACATGTGACCTCTTACTGGCATTGATTTTTTCCCCCCTTTCCTAGCTTCTCACTTTAATCTCAGATTGTTTGATCACCGAAGAATGAGATTATCTGATACAACATTTGTTACTTTGTGAAGCCTCTATTCATATGCCACGAATTGGTTACCAAGATGGATCTCAACACTCTGAATGGTACACGATGGAACGCCTTCTACAGAAATATGCTTCAATGCATGGCATCAATATCTATGTGTGAGCTACAATCATTAATCTCTTTTATTTGTTATTCCATTCTGTCGAATAGGAGTAAAGGTCATTCTATTCCAAAATATTTAGTCATTTTAAAATAGAATGTTAAGATAATATATCTCTTCATATGTGACTACTAGATATAGAACATCATAATTTCAACATGCTCCCTCACGCTCATCATGAAATATTATGTTGAATGGGAGTGGAGCATTTTCCAACTGAGATAATTAGTCATTTCAGAGAAGAATATCTTTAATATATAAACCTAATGAAGAAATCATCTTATCCATATGGAGGTGTAGACTGATGGGTTTCATTTAGGAGCACACCTTTTAATATGTAAACCTAATGAATCATTTTACATACCCATACAAACTGATGGGTGCGAAGCATCCTAGCTTCAATATAGTCCCTCCCATTCTTTATGACTTAGAGGAGGTGCGGGTCTTGATACCACATTAAATTAGAGTTGAATTTATTTTGTCCAAAAATGATTTGTTATTTTGGGGAGGACCACGGGCCACCTCTTAATATGGGACTAATGAGTGTGAGATATTCTTCCTATCTTCAACATGCTTCTTCACATCCATCATATCTCCTTCGTTTGAATTAATGTGGAGTTGGTTCCATCCTAAATTAATAAGAATACACTTACTATATTGTCATAACGAACCATTCTACTTGCTCACATGAGTGACTAATAGGAGCAAATCATCCTAACTTCAACACGCACTATTAATATGCTTTTGGTTAATATGCAGATATTATTACCGTCGTCATCCATCGAGAGATCAGTAAGGGATGGCTATATTTTTTTGTGAGTCTCCAGATGTATACTCGTTTTGTGAAGGCAAATGCTGGTCGTTAATTTTGTAGCTCTGCACGTATGTAATTGGGTGAGCGTGTGTTTAAAAGTTGAAGTAGGGCTGTTTACTTACAAACCTGAGTCTGGAACTAGAAAAAGACTGATGACCAGCTTTATAAATTAGCTACAACTTGACTTTATATAGTTTCAACCCTTCAAGTCGAAAGAGTGTCCATTCGAATATGATAAAGGACCTCCTTCACTAAACTGAAGTTCTAGCCTTTCATTTTTTCGGTGGTGAATGGTAATTGTCATTTTATGTAGCGTAATTTTCAAAATGCTCACTTTTAATAGAATATGATTCAGTTGATTGAGATCTATATCCTTTTACTTGGTGGAGGGATAGAGAGATCTTGGATTACAGTTCGCATCACTTAAAACCTGATTTCTTAATCCTCTGCAAGGGAAAATAGTTGATGATTGTAAAAATTCTCGAAATTCAAATTACTCTATTTGTTTTACTCTGAGCATTTTTAATACTGCACTTTTAGATAAATTTATCGAATTTACTATTGCCTATAAATAATGTCATATAAAATGCCCTAAATGATTTAAAATGGTTCATCGAATTAATTTGAGATCAACTTATTTGACTTTTTGGAGTTGGAATAACAAAGTTAAACTCTTAATAATGTCATTATATTGATCGAATTAAGCCTTTGAGATTTAATTTAAAAAGCCCCAAAGATTTCCCTATTGTTGTCAAAATGCCTCTAACTAAAACTAAAATACTGACTTTATCTTCTCAATTGTTATCTAAATCACTCGTTTATTAATGTAAAAAATCTTAACCAACATTTTAAAACACTGAAAACTTAGAGGATGAACCTGATAAAGCATCGTCAAGCCCTGCTACAATGACTCAGCACGAGTCCTCATTGAGATGGCGAAAGGAGGTTACAAATCGACATCGATGATGAAGTTGATGATTTACAATTCTCACATATTGTAAAAATGAAAATATAAGTTAGCATACAAGCACATAGTGATCAAGAATCATAGTAACAGTACAAAATGGAAAGAGAGAGAAAACGAGAGACTATTCTTCTTTACGACTTCCAAAACAACTTATATTTCATACTGGTTGCGGTGGTTTGTAACAAACAAGAATCCAGCTTGATTTCATAGCTGCAGGACCGATTAGTTTGTACACATCTACTTTGCTAGGAAACTTGATCTTCTATGAAGTACCTCACCGAATAAACATTCAAATGCTAAAGCTGTACATTCATTATTAGCAGGTGCATCCACAGCGAATAGTTTGGAATGTCATTGGATTATTAGCAGTCTAGTATAACGAATGGCTCTTGCAGTTAGCATAAACAGAAAGTATACACATGGAACCAAGTCACCATGATGCAAGGAAGATCTTCCGAATCCCACAGTATATTACATGGTACCTAAAATGTGGTTAAGACATAAAAGAGATGTATTCAGCATACAAAGCATGGGATATCGAAGAAAAACGTTAAGTGCCAACATCGTATGTCATAACAATAACCAAATGATTTGATAGACATCAGGTCAGCTTATAGACAGCAACATAGCATTTAATTACCAACAAGGCATTTCCACATTTCAACTTTGCATTCATTTTGTTTTGTCTGCCAAAGCAATTGCAAGCAAATTAGAGATAGGGTGATATTTTATGCGTTGTATATGCAAATAAAGCTAAAAACAGTCAAGCAAAAGGTGATTCTGCTAAACAAAACTTTGATAACAAAAATTGTATGGGTATATTATCATGAGTTCTACGTCTCATATCAGTTGCCCCCTAATCTGGAAAGGACAAAGCGCGCTTTTACAATTGTATTCTTTTGTGGCAAACTTTAGGGAGTGAGAAACCTAAGCAATTAAAACTCAATTTAGCCATGCTTGTGAAAGGTGGTCTATGGATGCAGGCTGCAGCTGCTGATTTGGTCTATACAAACCAAGCAATCGAACAAAGAGTAACAGAAACTATTGGTAATGACATTCAGGATGGAATCAGTCAACCTATTCTAGGAACTCAAATAGTAGAACATCAAATGGAATGTTCATTCAAGTACTGGTAATTGGACAAAAGCAACCATGATAAATAACATTCACGATCAGATATTTAAAAAAAATAAAATAAGATATTTAGACCAAACCATCACTTGATCACCTGTTTAAATAGTCTGATCATGTTTGAAACCTTGTGGAAGGATTAGCATGGAAAGCAGATTGCCTCTTTGACCCTCCAAGAAAATCCAATGAAGATGTGGTTGCTACAAGGGACTCTCCTATACTCAATTTTGACATGCCCACAAGCTCATCAACATTTATTGGAGTCTTTGAACGCACTGCTGTTGGCTTAATAATTTCATGAGTCTGTTGCTCCAAAGTATCTGCTTTGTATCCTGACCAATAAGGGGAAGGAAATTGTATAAATGGAGAAAAGTATGTCGGAAGCATTAAAGGATAAGTGGGCTGCTGGGCTTCTGGTTGTGGCACTTCTTCAATTATTTCCACTTTAGAATCCATTGATTCATCTTCCTCATTTAGAATTGGAGGTATTGGAGGCGGCTTGTTATTTTGTGCATCTGATTCTTGGAACACTAACAATGTTTGAGGTTCAAGGGGCTGCAAAACAAAATGAATGACGATGACAATTAATAAATGATCAAAAGGCACCACATGTAAAATAAAAGGGGATCCATGGACCCTTCCACTTCCCAATTTTTTTTTTCAAATCACAAAATAAACAACAATTAAATCTAACATTAATCCTTGTGAAAACCACTAATAATAAGCCATATTTGTAATTTAAGCGAAAAACTATACTACAATTCACAGGTTCAGCTCAGTAGGTGATTGTTGTACGATAACTGTAACTAATTACTGGTAATCTTGTTTTCTTTGACTTGAAACTCTTGAAGTCTTTCTTTAGGACACCTTACATTTGAGTTCTATATAGAAATATCAAGGTCTTTTACTTTTGTACCTATTAATCACATCCAGTTCTCTTGGGATACTTCATTTCCAAAGTGCTATCAGAGAAATGACTGTAGTAGATGGTTTAATGTCATCTCTAGCATAAACATGTCACCCAGAATATGGAAAATAAATATAATGAGTAAAGTATATGTACACCTCCTTTGTTGCTATTACATATAGTCTCATTTTTAAATCTCCACTCCATCATATTGCTTACTCAACCTACTTTAATGGGAGCATATTTAATAACAGGAAAAAACTTAGATTAGTAAACATAACATTACCTGAAAATAATAAAAATTCAAAGAGTCATCAATCAAAAAACGCAAACTGCTATGAAAAGTAAATGAATTATGTAAAGCTGGAATATAGTTTAAAAAAACATGCAGCCATTCAATATGCTAATACGAGGTTGTTTCATCCTAATGGAATTTTGATTTGAGGGGAGAGAGAGAGCGAGAGAGAGAGAGAGTAACCTCATCGGCTTCCATGTCAAAGAGGCTTGATCTTCTCTTTCTTCTTGTTATATTAGATTTACGAATAAAATACTTCTGTGCATGGCTAGCCACTTGAGTAGGTGTCCTTGATACCACATAGTTACGAGATATGCCACGCCAATCACCTTTACCGAGCTTTTGCAATCCTAGTAAAAACATTCTATGCTCTTCTTCAGTCCATGGATTACCTGTAAACATATACAAAAAATACAGTAAATCCATCAACACTCTCATGCCATGCTAAAATGTTAGTTTACAGTTGAATGGCTAAAAGTGAGCATTTTTGATACACAGAGTAGAAATTAATGTATCTCCCCAATTTATGCAATACACACACTTTCCTATCATACTAAGAGTGTGGAATGAATTGAGGGACTGTGAAATCAACAGCTAAAGAATACCTATTTCCAAAAAATGGGTTTCAATTGCATTGACATGACCATTTTGCAACAAATCATTTACCAAATGCAGAGATTGGGTGGTGGTTATAGGCAGCTCAATAAATGGTTGTCTGTGCCTTTGTCTTTTTCTCTCTCTCTTTTCCAATCACTGAATCACATAATACTATCAGAATCAAATGAATTCTTCAGGTGCTTTTGTGTGCGTGTGTTTTCCCCTTTTTTCCAATCACGTAACCCTATTTTTTTTGAAAAAAAAAACATCAACAATATAAATGTACAAAAGGAAATGTATGAAATCCTGGGTGACCCAGTGACTGAGTGAGCGAGTTACAAAGTGCATTAAAAAGTACCGACAAAGAGTCCCCCAAAACGCTAACACAGGACATGCTAATTCTAAGCATCGTATACACATGAAGGATGCGTCGTGCCGTTAACAAGTATACTTGTCGTAGAAATCTACCAAAAGTTTTCATCAGTTGTTGCCGGCCACAAGCAAGTGAATAGAAATCATCTTTTTAGCGGGCTTACCAAAAACATAGAGCAAAATAAGTAAGCGGTACGAGATGATGAAGGGAAAGACTCGCCTTTTTTTCTCTCGCGGCAGCTCGCCGACGACCCCTTCACGAAGTCCTCGGACGCGTAACCGTCGGTGGCCGCGCCAGCTGCGGGTTCCGGCCCGTCTGCAGGGGAGGCGCCCCCGCTGGATCCGGAAAGTAAGGATAGGTTCCCCATACTGGCGCTCTTCTGAATGGAACCGTCTGTGAGGCGGACGCCGAAGAGCTTCACCCCGCCGCGGTTGGGGCACGTCCGGGAGTTGTGGCCATTGTGGCTGCAGTGGGAGCACCGGCGCATCATCTTCCGCCACCCGTCGCCGCCGGCTCCGCCGCCGCCGGTTGTCGATCAGCCGAATAGATAAGGAGTAGGGTTTGGGTCGGAGAGATGCACCTCTCGCTTCGCCAGGCAAGACGAGTCGCGAAATAGTAGAAGCGATTAAAAATCGGAAATGGGATAAATAGCTGACGAACTTTTCTTACCACGGAAAATCTACCCAACCTTTACCTTATTTTGAGATGGATTATATCTGAGCCCCACAGAGTCAACCTATAAAATACGCCTGAGGATATTTTTATTTTGACCCTGGACTTTTGACGTACTCAAAACACGTCCAAGACGTTTTATATTTTCATCATTTCACCCCTAATTATTATGCCAAGTCAAGTAAGGGCAGTGAGAATCGATTTTTTTTTTAGAAAAAAATTATAACAATTTTTTTATATATAAAAAAAGATAAAATATGGACCATGAAATGAAAAGGAAGATTAGAGATGTGGAATCTTATTAATTAAAAAGTCAAATTATTTAGATAATACAAAAATAGAGGAATAAAGAGAGATTTTTCTTTCTTTCATCTAGAACTTTCATGAATTATTTTGAATAGAGCTGACTTAAAAATAACATAACATGAATTTATCTTTTTAATCAATTGTAGTAATAACTTTTTATATTAACTTTCTATATATATAGAGAACCGTTATCCTGCGCGTCCATCTCCTATGTGCACGTGAGCACCATCGTTGTCACCGAAATTCATCGCCGTCGAAGCCAAATTATAACCCAATAGGGCCGGGGAACCCTAGGGGGTCGGTGCCGTAGGGATTCCGGCCGAATTGT
The DNA here is from genome assembly GCA_037177395.1 of Alpinia galanga. Lineage (NCBI taxonomy): Eukaryota > Viridiplantae > Streptophyta > Magnoliopsida > Zingiberales > Zingiberaceae > Alpinia > Alpinia galanga. The sequence goes on along the minus strand of JBAMHZ010425088.1, from coordinate 247 downwards.
TCGGAAACGATTGAATTCCGATCGTAATTCGGGCAGAAACGGTCGAAATTGCGACCGCACCACCATTGGCGGAGTGAATTCTGGCCGGCGACCGACCGGCGAATGGCCGGGCACGGCGTCCAGCCATTCCCCGGTCGGTTGCCGACCGGATTACGACCGACGCCGATCAAATTTGGCTCTGCCAGCGCCGGCCATTCCTCGACCGGTCATTTGTCACCGCGTCCAGCCATTCCTCGACCGGTCGCTA
>JBAMHZ010425077.1:0-11271 GCA_037177395.1 Alpinia galanga | reverse complement strand
GCATTATTTGCTAAGAAAGGATACCCTCCCCCAGGGGAAAGTAGTGACTTTATTGATGTGCAAGCGGCCTTTGAACAATGTCCTCCCGGGGCTTTTGATCTCTAAAGATATTGAGGTTATTTGCCTTACCTCCTTATGACACCTGTCCCCTGACATTAATTGCTCACAGATTGTTTTGCATTAATGGGGCACCGGAATCCGTACCTACTAGTTTCAAGGTTCTCTTCGCATCCCTCTCCTCCCATTTTCCCGAGGACGCTCCCTTCTGTATAAAGTCCCCCTCCCTTCTTTCTTTGTATGTCACATTACTCTCCTATACCTCTTTTCCTTTGAAGCAACGGAGGCGACATGTCGGATCTGGCCGAGAACCTCCGTTTCCTCGAGACTGCAATCTCTTCCCAACAGAGGAAGATAGAAGCTTTGGAAGGAGACTTAGCTTTCCTTCAACTACGCCTGCGCCAAGCCTCTTCCGGGCGCTACTTACTACGGCAGCAACTGGCCGTCCATCAGCGAGAACATGCTAGGCTCAAAGAGAGGTACCGCGAGTTGATGAGGCGCCATTTGGCAAATATGCCAGCCCTACTGGCGCCTGACAACTCCCAGGAAAGCACTGGGAGCAACTCTGCAGTCATCCCGTGAAGAGAGAGAGAGAAAGAGAGAGAGAGAGAGAGAGATATGTACTCTCTGCATATTATAAATAAAACAAGTATTCCCCTTATGATAAATATGTGCTATTTACTTTCTGCTATGACGAAGAAAAAGGCAAGGTCATACCTGTAGGAACTTTCCACCTCTACTCTCTGGGAGGGGAGCAATAGGCCAATTCTTACGAATAAAGCCGAGAGGAGAGCTTCGTTCTGATATACGGGTAGAGATGGGCAGGGAAGTGTGAGCCTATACTCTTGGCGACTATACCATGTGAGTAATATGCAAGGGAAAACAGAGCGGGGGCCCTCTGTCTGCCCCGGCGAATATACAATATAAAGAAGACCAGCTCGGGGGCCCTCCGCCTGCCCCCGGCGAACATATACTAGAAGAAAGATCAGCTCGGGGGCCCTCTGCCTGCCCCCGGCGAATATATAATATAAGGAAGACCAGCCCGGGGGCCCTCTGCCTGCCCCCGGCGAATATATAATATAAGAAAGAATCCCGCTCGGGGGCACTCCGCCTGCCCCCTATGGATGGGAGAGACCACTTCAAATTTCATCTTCTGCCATTCCTGACTCCTCCATCCATCACCGCAGGGGAAAGTTGGCCAGAAGGAACTAGGAGAGAATCCAGCTCGGGGGCACTCCGCCTGCCCCCTATGGATAGGAGAGACCACTTCAAATTTCATCTTCTGCCATTCCCGACTCCTCCATCCACCACCGCAGGGGAAAGTTGGCAGAAGGTTTGAGGATGTCGGGCCGGGGAAGCCCATGACCCAACCCAGGCCGTAGGTGTTGCAGCCCGGGCGGAATAGTCTGCCGGTGAAGTTAGGGTTTCTACACATGTCCTTTGAGATTCTTCCTTGAGTCCTTAGGGGTCCTATATTAGGGCGCGCTGATAAGAAAAATGAAGCGATATCACCTTCGACATTCTTAACTTCGTTCCTTCGACCCCTTCACCCTTCTTTGCATATATCATGGATTCCGCCGTCGGCGATTTTATTCGTCGGCAAGCGTTAAAGAGAAAAAGGGGTACAGAGGCGTCGAGTTCTTCGGATGTGGCGGACCCGTCCAGGGCGATAGGTTCTTCTATAACGGGGGGTTCGTCATCGGCGGTATGTTCTCCCAAAATGGGGAACCCTTCAGAGGTGGTAAAGTCTTCGTCTTCCCGTGAGGTTCCTTCTTCGACAAATCCACCTATGTCCCTTGCCCCTACTTCCAATCGACCCCCACCTCTACTAATATCCCTGTCGCACCCCCCTTTGCTTCATCGACCCTGCTCTCCTCCTCAGCCTGTGTGGGTGAGAGTCTCCCCCTGGATCCCGACATGAATTCCCCTAGTCCAGCCCTATCCTTCCCGGAAGAAATAGGGTCGATCGGGGACGAGCTTTTTCCCTTATCCTCCTCTCCGAACACGTCTCCATTGCTGTCTTCTTCGCCTTCCCATCCTCCGTCTCCGACATTAACCTTAATGCCTCCTTCAGCAATCCCCTCCGAACATCCTATATTGTCCCCAACGACGGTTGGTCTTGATTCTCCTGAGGAGGAGATACCCGTCGCAGGGGAGGACCCTTCTCCGATTAACCTTGCCACTTTAGCTTCTATCCCCTCTGACAATTCTCCTCGCACCACCCCCTTTCTCAGCTTATTACCACCTTTAACTTCACGTCCTCTTGAACTCGCCCCCGTACCTTTACCTTCTCCTTTGACACATCTGGTGCCCCAAATCCCAAAAGAGGGGGGAACTCTTGTTTCAGTAACACCCCCTTTTTCGGCCGAGAGAGAGCTCCGTATTTTAAATAAGGAAGAACTAGAGCCCCGCTTGGAAGGGATGCAAATCGCCCTGGAGTTGGTAAGTTTTTCCGGATTACTGGTATCTGCTAAATCCTTTCATTTGTCATACCTTGGGTGAATCCCCCTGCAGGCGATGACTAATTACCAGGAGTTGCGCCGCTCTTTGTTGGCACACCAAGCCGTGGTTCGTCGACGATTAGAGGTGCCTTCTTCACACGCTGACCCCCTAATTGCCACGGAGGTTCCTTCTCAGGCAACAATGCTACAAAGAGAGTTAGAAATCTGTCGTGCTCAGCTAAGTGAAGTTCAGGCCCAGAGGGATGAGGATCGCATGGCCCTTTCTGATTTAAGAGAGCAGCTAGATGAGGCTCGGGATCAGAAAACAGAATGCCTAGATACAGTGCATGAGCTGCAAGGTCAACTGGCGGAGGAGCTAAGTCGCAACTCCTCTCTGGAACAAGAGAAATATATTGCCCTTTCCCAGCTAGAACACTATCAACATTCCTTGCAGCAGATGAAATGGGGAGTGGATCGCAGCCTAGACTATATGAAATCAGTCAGAGAGCTTGCATATTCCATAGGTCAAGATGCTGCGACACTGTCCCAGGTGGTGCAAGGAGAACTGGGATCATATACACGCTCCATGGGGACCCTGGCCAAAAACCTATCTCGGAACGACCGGCGTGGCGACCCCTCACGACAAGATTCCTGGGGCTCATGGGACCAACATACTTCTCCCCAAGATGCTGAAGCGCTCCAACGACAGGACTACTTCAAATCCCGAGCGAAAGCTATATATGAGGAAGGATTCCAAGAAGCAGTCCATCAATATGCTATGGAAGGATTTCCCCCAGCTTCGCGGCCTGCCGACTTTCTGGATCTGGAGAAGGGTTTCCAACACATTCCCCCTAATTTACTTAGATTCTGAAATATTGTCGACATTATATTTGGGGGTTCATAACATTCTCAGATTAGCAATAGTATCTTCTCAGATGTATAGCATTCCACGGTCTGGGTAGGATATGACCTTCTGCATCTTGGAGATAATACGCAGATCCAGCCACCCTCCTAGTAACCATGTAGGGGCCCTCCCACTTTGGAGCCAACTTGCGGGGATCCCCCGTAGGGCTACTCTCCCGTAACACTAAATCTCCGACTTGGAAAGTACGAGGGATTACTTTTTTGTTAAAAGCTCTTTGTATCTTCTGTTTATAATTCTCGGCTCTAATTCGGGCTTGTTCTCTTCGCTCCTCTATTAGGTCTAACTCCGTACTTCTTATAATTTGATTATATTCTGGGTCGTATGCCTGAGTTCTGGCACTTCCTATCAAAACTTCAGGAGGTATCACAGCCTCCGTTCCATATACCATGCTGAAAGGAGTTTCTCCGGTAGCTGATTTTGGGGTAGTTCGGTAGCCCCATAGGACTCCCGGTAATTCCTCCACCCAGTTTCCCTTAGCTGCACCCAACCTGGCTTTTAGCCCCTGAACAAGAATGCGGTTGGTCACTTCTACTTGCCCATTCGCTTGGGGGTGAGCCACAGAGGTAAAAGCTTGTACGATATTAAGACTTCGACACCAATCAGCTAACTTTCTGCCCTGGAATTGTCTCCCATTATCACTGATCAGCCTTCTAGGGATGCCAAATCTGCAGACAATATTCTTCCATAAGAACTGAATAACAGCCCGCTCCGTAATTCTGGCCAACGGCTCAGCTTCTACCCATTTAGAGAAGTAATCCACAGCCACTAGTAGGAATTTCTTTTGTAGGGGAGCTGGGGGCATAGGCCCTACAATATCCATACCCCACTGATCAAAAGGGCAAGATGATATTATAGCCCTCATCAGCTCGGCGGGCCGATCTGATCGGTTACTGTGTATTTGGCAAGCATGACAGGTTTTGACTACTTGGGTTGCATCCCGACATAGTGTGGGCCAAAAATATCCTGCTAGCAGCACCTTCCGAGCTAACGCCCGGCCCCCGATATGATGTCCGCAACATCCCTTATGTATCTCGTGGAGTATCCACTCGGCGTCGGCCTGTCCCGGACACCTAAGCAGGGGTCTCCCAAAAGCAGATTTATACAGATTTCCATCTACCAATGTGAAATGTCTTACCCGTTTCAGCAGCAGAGAAGCCTTCTGAGGATCATTGGGCAAGCTCCCGTACTGTAAGTATACTATGATGTCAAATCTCCAATCTGGGATTCCAAGTTGACCTGCGGGGTCATCTTCCACATAATAGGCTTTTTCCGATACCTGAACTGCTTCTGAGGTAGGTATCTCCAAACATAACGGATCCCGAGATCCCTATTCTGTAAGAGAACTGGCCAACCGAGCTAACTCGTCTGCAATTGCATTCTGTCCTCTGGGGATCTGACATAAACGTACCTCGCGAAATTGAGTTTTTAACTTTTCAAACCCTTCCAAATATTTGCGCATCCGCTCTTCCCGTACTGTGAAAGTACCTTGTAATTGAGAAACAGCCAGTTGGGAATCGGAGTGAAGGATAATGCTGTTAGCTCCTACTGCTTTGGCAGCCTGCAACCCGGAAAGGATAGCCTCATATTCAGCCTCGTTATTAGAGGCTTTGGGACTTAACCGAATGGAGATACGGGTCTCCTCGCCCATAGGGGATATGAGCAGAATGCCTACTCCACTTCCTGCAGATCCGGAAGAGCCGTCTACAAAAACCTTCCAATGGGAAGCCTGGGACTCCTCTCTAGCCGAGCTGTTTTGTGGATCTATAGGCACCTCGGCCAGGAAATCCGCCAATGCTTGAGCTTTGATGGCAGTGCGAGGATGAAATTGAATATCATATGCGCCCAACTCTACTGCCCATTTAACTAATCTTCCTGAGATATTTGGCTTAGTGATTACCCGCCCGAGCTCACTGTTTGTCAAAACTTGGATGGGATGAGCTAGGAAATAGGGCTGCAACTTTCGGGCGGTCAGCAGTAGAATATAAGCCATTTTCTCCAATTCGGTATAGCGTAGCTCTGCACCTTTCAAAATGTGGCTCGTATAGTAGATCGGCAGTTGTTGAGACCCCTCCTGACGGAGTAATACTGAGCTGATAGCCCCCTCTGAGACCGCTAAGTATATTTGCAAGGGCTCTCCTGCCACTGGTTTCGCCAACATAGGCAACTGAGCCAAATACTGCTTAAGCTCCTGGAAAGCTTGTTCACACTGTGCATCCCACTGGAACTGAGCCGCTTTTCTGAGAACTTTGAAGAATGGCAGACCACGATCAGCGGACCGGGCAATGAATCTAGACAAAGATACAATTCTGCCTACTAGTCTTTGGGCCTCCTGCCGGTTAGTGGGAGACTTCATATTACAAAGAGCTTGGATCTTCGTAGGGTTAGCCTGGATCCCTTTCTCGGTGACAATATATCCCAGGAATTTCCCACTGCGTACTCCGAATAAACATTTCTTCGGGTTCAGCTTCATGTTGTAATGTCTCAAAGTGGCAAACGTTTCTTCCAGATCCGGTATTAAATCCTGGACAGAACGGGATTTTACCAGGATGTCATCCACATATACTTCCAGGTTGCGGCCTTTCTGCTTGGCGAATATTTTATCCATGAGCCTTTGGTAAGTTGCTCCTGCGTTCTTCAATCCGAAAGGCATGACAACATAGTTATATATTCCGCCGGAGGTGATGAAGCAGACCCGCTTTTGATCCTCCCGAGCCAAAGGAATCTGATGGTAACCCTGATAAGCATCCATTAAAGAGACGACCTCATAGCCGACTGTAGAATCTACTAACTGGTCTATACGAGGCAGCGGGTAGCAGTCTTTAGGGCATGCTTTATTTAAATCGCGGAAGTCGATACACATTCGCCACTGTCCCGAAGGCTTAGGAACTAGCACAACATTAGAAATCCATTCGGGATATTGTATCTCCTTTATGTGACCGGCTTGTAACAATTTGTCCACCTCCTTGGCTATGATTTTGTCTTTTTCTGGGCCAAAATGACGCTTCTTCTGTTGCACCGGCCGAGCTCCTCTTTTGATGTTGAGGTGATGTTCTGCTACATGGGGTTCAATGCCCGTGAGGTCATGCACGTCTCGGGCAAAGATGTCTTCATTCTTTTGTAAACAAGTAATGAGTTTGTCCTTGATGTTTAAATTATTAGAGATCCGAGCCGTTTTGCCTTCAGAAATTTCTATCTGTTCTTCCTCGTCTATGACTTCCTCCTCTGGGGCAGCTTCCTCTAACATGTATACCTCTGGGTTCATGGGGGCTTTTCCTTTTTCTGTGGTTGTCCGAGCCCTTTTATGATCGGTTCGGATAGCTTCCACATAGCAACTCCGGGCGATCTTCTGTTCCCCCCTCGCTTCACCTATCAGCCGGCCAACGGGGAACTTGAGCTTTTGGTGGTAAGGTGAGGCAACAGCTCGGAAGGCTGACAAGAAGGGCCTCCCCAGGATGACATTGTAAGCAGAAGGGGCATCTACCACCAAGAAGGGAGTCATGCAGGTTTTTTGGCAGGGTTTCTTTCCCAGGGTAAGGGGTAACATAATGTGACCCATGGGCTGTACCATGTGGCCAGCAAAGCCGAACAGAGGGGTGTTCACCTCCTCCAGTTTAGCACCCTCCAACTGCATCTGAGTATAAGCTTCCAGAAAAAGTATGTTGACCGAGCTTCCCGAGTCGACCAGCACTCGGGCTACCTCATAGTTCGCCAAAGAAACCTGGATAACCAGTGCATCAGTATGAGGTAGAATAATACCTTGAAGGTCCTCAGGACCGAAGCTGATAACAGGGGTCCCTGGTACAGTACAATCTTCTCCAATGGCTAGACTTTCAGTAAGGCGAGCGTATGACTTCCGAGCTCGATTAGAATCTCCGTCAGTAGGGCCCCCAACTATGACATGGATCACTCCTCGCGTCGGGATGTCCTGAGGGACCTCAGGTTCCTCCCCTCCGAGTCTTGATCCTTCAGGGACATCCGATCGAGCTTCAGTGGTACGATTCCCCTGTCGGGGAGTTGGTGGTTTTCTTCTGTTGTACGGTCCAGGCCGAGCTGCTCCGGACCTGGGTGGGTCTTGTGGAATTGGGTCGGGAAACTCGATCTGAGGAGGACACTCTCGACGGATGCGGTCGAGCTCTTGCTTTAAAGTGAAACAGCGATCGCTGCTATGACCATACTCCTGATGGTATTGGCAAAAATACGGGGAAGGAGCATTCCTCGGGGGTCCTCGGCGACCAGCGGGGCGTCGGAGGAACCCGTATCGGGCAAAGACCTCCATCTCCCGCTCCACAGCTGTCTGAGGGACTGGCACTGTCTCTGCTGCCATTACCCTGGGAGGGGGAGGATGGGGAGCTTCTATGCGGAGTGGTCGGGGAGGTGGACCTTCAGGAAAATAAGGCCGCAGAGGTACTGCGTTGTATGGGAGAGGTCTATTATATTCCCTCCTCGGGAGGGGGGGGCGCCGGATTGGTGAACGAGCTTTTCCGGTAGAAACGGCGGGAGATCCTTTAGCATCTCGACGAGCCTTCAGAATCTCTTCTTCATTTATGTATTTTTCAGCTCGACCTAACATTTCCTCGTAATCGGCCGGGGTGCGCTTCAACAAAGAGCTCAGGAAAGGGCCTTCTCTCAGCCCGTGTGTTATAGCCACAGCCAAGAGATCAGGAGTGGCCATGGGGATATCCCTTGCGGTTTTGGTGAAACGCTTGATATAACTCCGCAGAGGCTCTTGGGCTTCTTGTTTCAAGTGAAGGAGAGTGGAAGGGGTATGTTGATATCTTTTACAACTAGCAAAATGTTTCAGGAAGCTTACCTTCAGATCCTTGAAACAAGTAATAGAACCAGGGCGGAGAGTGTGGAACCATCTTTGAGCAGCGGTCCCAAGGGTATTGAGAAAAGCTTTACACCTGATGGCGTCAGAATATCGGTGTAGAAGGGCGGCGTTCTCGAAACGACGAACGTGCTCCTCCGGGTCTACCGTGTCGTCATATTCCTTCAGATGAGGAGCCCTGAAGTGTGAAGAAGGTACCTCATACAGTATGTCGTCAGTAAAGGGAGAAGGATCCATATCTTCCGCAGCATGGGTGGAGTGACTTTCCTCTTGTTCCTCTCGTCCTCCGGGCGGGAGGAAAATATAACGTCCCGCTTCCCCTGTGGGTGCCCTTGAAGGGAAATGTGAAGGTCCCGGAGCAGGAGGGACGCGAAAATCCGTCGGTTGCCCTGCCCCCCCTGGGGGCGTTCCGGGGGGAAGATGTGAGGGCCCCGGCATTGAAGGCCCCGGAATGAGAGGAGTGTAGAAATCTACAGGGGGGTCATGAGAGGATCCCCCGCCCATGGTGATTCTCCGCGACTGTTCCCCTGAGGGAGGATATGAGGGCCCTTCTCTCTGAACCTCCTTAGCTTTGGCTTCCGCTATCGCCTTCTCGATCAGGGCGGCTAACTGTGAGGGGGTTAGAGAGATGGGCGTCTCCTCCGCAGGTGAAGTCCTGGAGGGAATCTCGGAAGGTTGCATCTCTACCTCTTGCTTAGAAGAATGAGAAACTCCTTACAGAACGTCTCGACGCCTTGCTCAGAATTTCCCACAGACGGCGCCAACTGATGCTGCTCGGATTTTTTCCTCTGGGATGGTCCGGAGGAAGGGTTCTCTCCCGGCAGCAACAGTAAGATGTCTTGGTCTTCCTTTTCCTGTCAAGGTAACACCCGATTACACAACCACCGGGGAATCCCGGTTTTACGGCCCTTCCTCGGTAAGAGCCGATAGGTTTTTACAAGAAGAAGAAGAAGAACGGAATGTAGAAGAAGAAGACTCAAGATGTGTTAGCAAAAATGTTCGCATACCTTTTCCCGGCCTCCAACGGCCTATTTATCCGAGAGCTGGGCAGCCTCTCGGCTACCTCCAATGGGTAGTCACCAGGTGGCAGGGGAGGAGGCCTCCTGTCAGGCCGTTAGGGACGCTACCTTAAAGAGGAGGAATCTTCCACCTTAGCCATAGGAGGTGTCCGCGCGTGGAGGGTCCCAACGGAAATGTCCGTGTTTACCTTGAGTGGGCCGAATCTTATGAGTGGTCCCTTCTTGTGAGGCGAGAAAGAAGTTAACAACCTTGCCGAGCTGTTTTATTTGCCCTCTTTACTTGCCCCTTTTAACTATCCACGCCACCTCGACATGCCTCAGTCTTCTTTCTCGGGCCGACCTGCCTTGCTTCAGCTCGGCCTCCTCCTCTGACCGAACTGCCTTACTTTGGCTCGGCCTCTTCCTCTGACCGAACTGCCTTACTTCGGCTCGGCCTCTTCCTCTGACCGAACTGCCTTGCTTCGGCTCGGCCCCTTGTCGGCTTCCTGCGGCTCTACTTGTCGAGTATCCCCCTGGGATCCTGACTTTCTTATCTCCTTTGCCTTTCTTCCTTGGCTCTATTCTGGGCCCTCGCCCTTTTCCAACCAATCACGAAAGGGACATGGGCTTGTAATATCGAGTAGTATCATCCTTATTGAGAGATTTTTCTTAGAGGAGGCTGTCCTTAAGACTCATTTAACTAATGCCTATTTCACCTAATTTGAAGTGCTAAATTTTTTTTTTAGCAATTCGGATGTTCAGATTTCGCTTGACTAATTCTGAAAATAGATGGTTTTTTTCTAATTTATCTCCTAACTAAATCTAAAGTATAACTTATACACACTCAGAATTCAACCTCACATTCCTCCAACTCTAATTATATTAATATTTTATCACTACACCAACACTAAGAGTAGGACTGCCTGTGCTTGCGCCTGATAAAAGAACGTTGAGGTGGCAAAAAGGAGTAGACAAACATAAGTTGTACTTATATTGTGGGGAATAAGGGGCGAAGGGCCGACTCATGGCTAAGGCCTATGCTTAAAATTTTATTTTATTGATCTAAAAATTAGATAAGTCTAGGGCTTTATTATATCCTATGCCTAGGGTCCTATTTTATTGGTCCAAAAATTAAGTAAGCCTAGGGTCATATTATATTAAAGCCTTAAATATATTTTTTTATCTAAGATATCTGGAATAGTTGCCTAAGACCTCTAAAATGGTTGAGACGATCCTAGGGGCAAATGTTTTATTCATGAGTTGCTCCTGGGGGTGGCTACAAGGATAAAAGAAAGAGAGGGAACACGATGCAATCGTAAAGTCTTTAGAAGCTTTTTAGTTTTCAGGATTAGCTTAGTTGGTAAATATATAAAATAATTTTTAAGTGGACAGAGATTAATTTTTAAGAAAAATAATATTCTGGGTCATCGACTGATCCTCTCTTTTGTACTTGTCATTTGAGTTCTGATTTATCCTCCTCTTTAGTAGGGACAACTGAGGGAGATTACTAATGAGGCGGTTTAAATTTTTTTTTTATTTAGTAAATTTTCAAAATATTACAGTTTAAATTTCAATTAAGACATGCTTTTGCAGTGTAGTGGAGTAAAAGCTACAGAGATCAATTATTGACGTACTACCATGAGCACTATAGAATTTATCTGGTGAACGAACCATGGGAAAGGCTGCTCATAGATTAGTCGAGCTTGTATAGATCTAAATATATGAATTATTAATTAATAAATAAATAATAGAGTTTAGTTTTTTTTATAATATAGATATCCAGATCTTCAATCCAACAACTAAGGGGGCGTTTGGTAAGTTCATTTTCCATTTTTTATTTCTGGAAAATGGGAAATAAGTATTTGGTAAGGTATTTTTCTATTTTCTATTTTCTGTTTTTTGGAAAACGAAAGTTTGTTTTTTGGAAAAATAGAAAACGTATTTTTGTTGTTTTCCAGAAATCCAGAAAACGAAAAACGCTGCAACCGCCTCCCTCTCCTCGGCACCACCGGCGCCGGCCAC